>VUQH01007482.1:7477-53170 GCA_015106775.1 Etroplus canarensis | reverse complement strand
TCGTTAGGCTTCGCCACAGCGGATCATCTGCCTCCATCTCACCCTATCCCTTGCATCCTCTTCCCTCACACCAACCCTCTGCATGTCCTCCTTCACTACATCCATGAATCTTCTCTGTGGTCTTTCTCTTCTCTTCCTGCCTGGCAGCTCCATCTTCAACCTCCTTTGTCCAATATATCCACTATCCCTCCTCTGAACATGTCCAAACCATCTCAGCCTTGTCTCTCTGACTTTGTCTCCAAACTTCTCAACGTGAGCTGTATCTAGATGAATGAACTGATTAAAATCTAGCAATTACACTATCAATACTGTGTGGTTTTATATAAAATATTGGTGATGAACACTGGTTCCTCTTTGAATTTGTGTCTAGCGCCCTTATAGAGTCCCACTGATCTTTACATAGAGACTCCCCGCCATCCTTTGGGTCAGAACAACGTAACAGAGTGCAGTGACAGCAGAAGCAACAAAATTGAGAATAAAAAGAGCTTAATGACAGAAAGAATGGAGTGCTTGGATTTTATATGTTTTTTTATAATGTAAAATTGTATCCCATAGAGCCACATGCACCAAAACATATGAACACACTGCTCTCTGATCTTGGCATGTCCAAAGCACCAATAGTATCTACAAACTTGAGGCGGGCTGCTGTAGTTTCTGCTGCTATACTTCTATGCTGCAGATGAACAAAAACCTTAAACATACTGCTGTTATGATCATAAAAGTTGTAAATCTACAGTATTGTCCAATTAAATTCAGCTTTTAAACAGTGTCAGTGTGTTGTGTTTGTGATAGGCTGTGTAATAGTCTAATAACTCTGTCCCCTGTAAGCCGGCCAGGGAGGCTGTGTGTAAATGAGACGGTTCTGCTACATTAGCTTCATAACACCATAATCCCTTCTCCATAAACCATTACATGCACTGCAACATTTCTGATTTATGGGGGGTAGAGAATCAATGGGAAAAAATTAATGCTCGCAAAACGTCCCAGGGACAATATTGAGCAGATTTTAATTGTGATTTCATTCAAGTGGCTGTTAGCGAGATGATGAATGGGACCTAACCTTCCACTCTGCCGAGCACTGGAAAGAGTCTTTAATATGACAATTAAGTGTCTGTCTTTTAGATTTTATTGTATCTTTCTCTCTCCATCTTGTGAGCTGCTCTGTCCTCCCTCCTCCTCGTCTTTTTTTCCTCCCACCCACTTTCCTTTAGCTTCTTCCTATCTTTCTCCCTCTTGACATCACTTCATCTGTACAGTGCAGCTTTTGTGCAGATTAAATTGAGACTAGTTTTCTCCATCTCAGAGCACTTACTTATGTTTTATGACACACACTAAATCAATTTTATGTTGTTATTGATTTTTTCCACTCCTCCTATTACCCTCTTGCTTAAATCGACACAAACCATTTTGCCTTTTGCTCCCCGAATCTTCCCGCTCTTGTATTGTGGTGACCTTATGCGTATGACCAAGACATCCGTGAGGAGGGGGATACTGTGTCTCTCTGAGGAAATAAAATAGTGGATATACTGATACTACTATAAAAAGAAACCACATAACCACAACTTTACTTGTAAACGAGAATACAAATATCCATTTATCCTATGTAGAATAACTAAAAAATAATAGGTGTACTAGGATAACACAACAAAGTCTGCTGCACATTTTACTAACAGGACAAAGGTTTTCACAATTTTAGTAAAGGCAAATCAACACAGTTTTTATTTTTCATTAGGTTGTTCAAATAAAAAAAAGCATGGTTTATAGGCATTTTTAATTTAACCTTCATCATTATGAGTGACAATGCCTCTGGCACGATGCTAGCGGTCTCTTCTAACTTTGTATTTATTCACAAGTGGCCCTGCAAACCGAGCCAAAAAAACAACCGAAGGCCAACTTTTTTCAGTAATTGTGTGAAGATGCAACCAAAAAGAAATTAACAAATAGAATAAAAACAGAAGGGAATACAATCAGCAGACAACAATAATGGGTAGGAAAAACTGAATTAAAAAACTAAAACGTGAATTTAAAGAGGAATTTATTTTAACGGCTGCTCTATGGGCTTCCTTTTCTGTATTCTCATGCATTGGTTTAACAGGACTAACTGGTAAGAGCAGAGGGTTAAATGCAATAAGAGCTGGCTTGATCTCAATCAATTTGTCCCTGTCTTTTGGCAGGTGCCCAGGCTTTGCTGTGTCCCAGTCCACCAGTGTTGGCTCCATCAGGGCTCCCAGCAAAGGCCTAAGAAGCAGCATCAATGTGACCATTTAGAGTGTGATCTGTGCAGATGCGGTAGGAAGGTCGGGCCATTGTGCGGCCCTCCTCCCTCGTGCCTTTCACTTCACCCTCCAGAACGCCGTCCACATCAAAGTTGTTATTGAGGCCCCTCAATCGGAAATCCTGGTTTGGCAGGGAAGCAAGGCCTTTAAGAAAAGAATGACGGCCTTGACCTAACATGGGCAACTAAATCAACCCACCAGCAGCCAAGAGGAAGATTAATACTCATAGGGCCCCTTTACACCTGTGCTCAAAAACCTCTCATATTTAGACTGTGCCTAAATTGTCTTCACACTGATCTTAATGATTTTTAAAAAAAAAAAATTAAAGTATTTAATATTTACACATTGACATTTTTAACCCTTACAGGCTGTTTGAGAGCCTGTAGAATCTGTGCTCCTTTTTTAACTGCTGGTTGATGGTTTTGTTACTTTAGCACAGGACTTTTGCATTTTTCAAGTTAAAAAAAGAAGCCATTAAAAATGTTTGAGAAGTTCTCTACATGTTAGATTTAGTCTCATAGTCATATTAAGTGAATTAAACAGTACACCAACACCACACTGCCTTAAGCTTAATTTACACCTCTGCGGTGAGTCTCTGTAGAGCCTATGCAAGTGGCCGATGCCATCACTAGCATTCATACCTGTGCACCATGTGTGACTTGTAGTTACATCTCTAGAGGGGTACACATTAGGTTACGCCTTGGGGTACAGGGTATGGTTTCAATGGAGTCTGCAGCTATGATGTACCTACAGCAATTTAATGCTGTAGCACAAGACCACTGCTGCTGATAATGTGGCCCGGTGGTCACTTGTGGTATCACGGCAAAATGTCTCCAAACGCATTTCCCGTCTTTGACCCTCATTATATTAATACTTTGACTTGCAAACAAGGCTGGTCATTACTCTGTGAATGATATCAGTTTCAATCAATAGAGGTTTAATATTTATTTTTTATTTTGTTTTTATTTTATTCATTAATTTTTCTTATGATATCTGAGCATACCTGGATAGTAGGAAATTCTTTTCTGCGTGAGCAGCATGTGAACATATTTCATTCAAGTCTGTGCACACCATCTTTAAATCTATTATGTAGTTCTTATAATTCATATGTGGCTGAAATACAATGGGTGCTGATCTTGTCTTGATAAAAGCAGAACCTCCAAAATTCCAAATTGCTACACATGCTCACCTGCTGGCTTCACTGTGTAACCCAGTTAGTACCAGATTTCAATATTCAGACAAAAATCTGTATTAGTGGGGTTCTGGGGTGGCACAGGTCACAGGAAATCCACCAAAAAGACCAGAGTTTACATCCCATCAAAGATGGCTATTTTTGGACTTTATATTACTTTCAAGTGTGTCTTTTCCCACTTGCAACATGCTACTATTTCTTTTTTTGTTTGTTTGTTTGTACAATCAGGACATCAACAGAGAACATTCAGGGGATAACGAGGCAGGAGAGGAAGTAAAACTGAACACAAGACATGAGACAAAATGGCTACCAAAATAAAACAAGAAGTGAAAAACAATCAATAAGGAATGCGGAGACATAGAGGGAACCAATAATAGACAAATCACAAATGGAGACTAGAGCTAAAATCTAACTAGACCAGAAGCTCAAAAACCCTAACTGAAGGATTATGATAAACAATACTAAAAACACAGACAGTCAGAAGCAATCATTAAAATGTGCCTTTGGCTTCTCCCTCCACCATAACGGAGTAGTCCGCATTGGTAATTTTGTAGAGGTTTTATGCCGGATGCCCTTCCTGACACAATCTTCCATGGTGAGAGGGGCTTGTGCCCCCATCTGGATTCGAACCAGGGACCTTACAATCATCAAAATCCACCAAAAGCCTAGGACCATGACAAAGACCACCTCATAGAGTGGTTCACTGCTCACCCACGACCAGACAACGTGCAACTTCAAAGACAAGCGCAAGTGTTCAGTTGGTGGATTAGAAGTCCAAGGAGCTGGGAATTACTGGCTAGTGATAACAATTATGTTTGATGCACAGCACCCTTTAAACATTGTAAATGACATGTAATTATTTTTCTTATAATTACATTCCATTAAAAAGTGTTTTATTTCTGTTTTTTCTGCTGTGTTCAGGGAACTTTCACTGGGGAACAGCTTCTGAGAGGTGTGCGAGCCAAGACGAGTGGTTGGCAGCTGATCTGGGATCATTTGGTGATTTGGTGAACTGCGTGACCAGTCACCAGCAACTTGAAAAATGAAATTTTAATTTTAGTTGTTTGGCTGCTGCTATAGGTCTCAAGGTTACTGCTGTTTAAGTTGTTTGGCGCCTTTATCAGTGCTTCAATATTTTTACATCTTTAATTACATAAAGAGTTAAAACAAATTATTAAAAACTGGATGATTTATAAGCTACTACCTCAACTATGCATAATAATAAAAATAATAATAATGTACCTTGGGCTGCTCCCTTTTATTCTCCCCAAGGGGTCGCCACAGTGGATTAAACCACATTGGTAATTTAGCAGAGGTTTTACACCAGATGCCCTTGCTTATGCAACCCTCCATGGTGAGGGGGGCTTGTGTCCCAACCTGGAATTGAACCAGGGACCTTTTGCTTGTAAGATGAATGTGTAAACCACTACACTACAGGAACATAATAATAATAATAATAATAATAATGGCATGGTGGTATGGTGGTTAGCAGTGTCGCCTCACAGCAAGAGGGGTCTGGACTGGAATCCAGCAGCATGCCAGCTTAGGCCTTTCTGTGTGGAATGTGCATTGCTTGTGTTCTCTCCAGGCACTTCGGCTTCCTTCCACAGTCCCAAGACATGCAAAGGGGTTATGTTAATTGGTGAATCTAAATTGACCATAGTTTTGAATGTGGTTGTCCATCTTTCTGTGTTGTCTCTGTGATGGGGTCTGGTGTCTTTCGCCCTCTGACAGCTGGGATAGGCTCCAGCACCTTCTGTGACCCTAAATTGGATAAACGGAAAAAATGGATGGATGGATGGATGGATAATAATAATAAATGTAAATAAGTAAATATCAATAAATATATAAAAAGATAAATGTTGTTTATTAGATTTACAAAATTAGATGGGGGGATTAGTAAGATTAAGGAACAAAGATGGAAGTGACTTACTGAGAAACCGGCAACAGACAAAAAGTTCTTTCCTCTTTTTCTCTCTCACTTCTTCTCTTTCAGCGCATGTGGAAAATCTTTTCAAATTATGATGTGGATTGACGTGGAGCAGCTGTCCCCTCTCCTGGGTCCTGCACATCACCTCACCGGTCACCGCTGACAGCACTATGATGGATTAGGAATTGTCATCCAGGACGCTTGTCACTTGTTTACAAGTTGGCCATCCCTCATCTCTCAACACAGGCCTTATAATCTGGCCAGCACTTCTCCAACACCCCCACCACACATGCACAGACACACACACACCTGCCTACTGCCAGACGTGGTATACAAGATAACACCATACATTACAACAGCTTTTTTTCTTCTCCCAAACCTTTCTCTCTCCCCCTTGCTCCTACGTCTCTGAGCTGAACACAGTCAACACATTTAATGCATTAATATATGTGTTGTGTTCGCCAATCTCCCAGGGACTGGGGCGATGTCTTCTCCTGTCAACCCCTACCCCTGAGAACTGACTGGGTTTTATACAAACATCCCAGTGGGAGATGGAAGGGAGGCTCAGATATAACCTGCATTTTGTTTTTTGAACAATGGAGCTTTTGAAACTGTTGCCCAAAATTATGGACAATATAGTCCCCTTTTTATTATGGAACCTCTACTTAACTGCTATGATGGCAAATAAAAATCCGACTGTAGCCTCTTGTATTTAGCCATTGTGTAATTATGGATACAAATTAGCATTCATAAGATACAAAATTTGTATTAAAGTTTATATTACGATGTATGACATGGCATAAACTAATCTAAAAATTCAATGGAATAAAATAAAATCGCCCCTTGTTACTGTTCTTTTACTGCTACCACTATGCTAAAAGATAAGCTTTTTAAAATCAGTTTAAAAATAGGTATCTTTGAATTTTTATAGTTTGCTTAAAAACAGAAAAATGGTTAAAGATGCAATTGGTTGAGAAAATGTTCCGCTGTACAAATGCTTATTATCTGACAGCTTCTTATTCTCTCAGTCTTATGTTGTGGAGACAGCTTTTAACTCGTTTTCACACTTTGAAGAAAAAAAACAGACATCAAATTTAAGACCACTTTCCAGAAGCTTTCAGACTCAGTGGTGTCAAGCCTGCATCTCAGCAATGCTGAAGAAGGAAACCCCGCAGAGCAGACTTTGATCTCTCTCTACAGCATCTCTCAGTCTGTGGTCTGCTGTGAGAATGTGTGAGTTTATGCTCCCTCTGCAGGCATAGTCCACACTGGATGACGAGCTAACCCGCCTGCCTTTCTAGTTTGGACTCAGCCCTGCCAGCTGTGATCTTGGAGAGTGGCTGAGTGGATGCCATCTACCCTACACTACTGAGGCCATCCCTGTGCTCCCAGTGTGGCCCTTGAGAGAGGCCATAATCTTTTCCTATCTGCCTAATGGTTCCCTCTGTGGACTCTGAAATGGCAGGCCTGGGAGCACGGGCCGCATGCTGAATCCTACCATGAGCATATTGTCATTAAATTAAAAATTTCCTAACACTCCCTTGCTTGTGGCATAACCGCCGCCGTGAGAGCGATCATAATTGGCTCTGAAAACATGCGTAATTGCCTTCAGCTGGTGTTCTTTTACAGTTGACATTGCTGAGGCGGTGGCGGGACGATCAGTGAAGTGAATATGCAGCTTGTTTCACAATGGCAGTCGTAATTGAAATATGGTACGTGTGAGCGGAAGATTACATTAAAGCTCCTAGATAATCACCTGACAAGGGAGTCATTGAATCGACAATCTGCTGTGGTGTTTTGGGGAGCCGGCCAGAGCGAACAGGCCGAGGAAGGGGGGGTGGAGGAGGAGGATGAGCGGGGTGGGGGTAAAGGCATTAGGCGGAAGAAGAACAACAAGAAAAAATAAAACGTCTCTTGGCTTGTTCACTTATTCAGAGCAGTCCTGGATTGCCAGCCTGGCATTCCTGGGCTCTTTCTATCACCACATTTATCCCACTCCCTCTCTTATTCTCTCTTAGGCGCACAGCCCTCCACTGCTTTGAGTATACCACTTCCCCTTTAAGAGCTAACAGATGGCCGTCCATTGCAGTTGCATTTTATCCTCATTTTTATTTAAATTTTCATTGCTTTTTTGGCAGTGGCGAAATGATACTTTTAATCAACAATGGGACACAAGACTGCTTGCCTGGAATAGCAACTGAATAAACAGATACTGCATTTCTGATGATTTTTACTTCACCAGTGAGTGTTCATTTGTGACATTCCAAGTTATAGCTTGCATATTAATGATTTCTCTCAAAGGTCCTGTTGCCATTTTTTTCCACAGCTCTTTCAGTTCCTCACCCTTATAGACAGCAGGAAGGGAAGTGTTATTTCACAAATATTTCAAAACCTCGCACTGCCGGTATAGGCACTTTGCTCGTACACTGATTTTCAAAAGAAAAGACACAAAGGGATGACCACATTTGTCCTCTTCCATTCTGCCAACTATCAGTGTTGTTGCTCCTGAAGTGAAAAAAATGCAGGTGCCTCCTCTCTTTAATCTACTTCTCCCTTCACCATTATCTTATATTTGGGTATAAACACACAGACTGTGCAACCCGATAATATGCAATTAAAAACAAAGATCATTAAAAAGTTATTGGTGTCTGCCTAATTACTATAACTTTACCCCCCTTATAATGAGCGTGCATGGGTATTGATTCGAAGCAAATCTCCCTTTCCTCCTGGAAAAAAGCAGGTAGTTACTTTGTGTTAAATCATTAATATAGTAATGATTTTTCCAGAACACTCTCAATTAAGACCAGAACAGAAAATGACCCAGGGGAGCTGAAGCTCACGCTCTTAAAAGTGTGATGTTCCAAATGTATCGTTGCCTCTCTATGGATAGGAGTAAGGCGTGTTTCTGAATAATTTAAAACAAAGCTTGTTGATTAGAATGTGTGTAAATGTGTTTCTGTGCTAAAGGACTGCAACTTTAATGTAATACTACAGTATACGCTTATACACTGCACTGAATGTGCATTGTGTATATAGTACGTGATGTAGTGGTATGGCTTAACCTCCAGGAGGTGGCAAAGAAACAGTCTGTCAGAATGAAAAATTAATAAAACACATTAAGGAAGGAATTGCAATTTTAAACAAGAGCAATGTGAGACTGCATACCTCCACCAAAGCTAAACAATCTTTGAATTTCTGTGTTTTCCTAAAGTAAAATATTTCTACACTCACAGCCACTTTATTAGGCACACCTTGCTGGTACCAGGTTGGACCCCCTTTTCCTTTAGAGCTGCATTAATTCTTCATGGTGGAGATTTAACAAGGCGCTGGAGACATTCCTCAGAGATATAATAGCATTACACAGATTCTACTGTTATTGTTGCCTTCCTATCAGCTTGAAGGAGTCTGAATATTCAACCCTGACCTGTTGCATCAACAAGGCATTTTCACCCAGGGAACTGCTGCTCACTGTATAGTTTCTGTTTTTAACTCATTATCATTACCCCATTCTGGTGCTCAGTTTAGACTTTAGCAGGTCATCTTGACCATGTTTACTTGCCAAAATGTGTTGAGTTGCTGCCATATAATTGGCTGCATCACCTGCGTTAAGGAGCAGTTGAATAGATGTACTTAATAAAGTGACCAGTGAGTGTATGCCTTTAATTTAGATATGTTTGAATTCTTTGACAATGAAACATTCCCTTACAACTTGAAATTACAGTAATATCATTATTAGTTTTTCAAAGAAAAGCAAAAATCTGGTAATGATGAAGCCACTAAATGAGGGTCTATTGTATATATTTATGTACATAATTTCAGTATGATACATAAAATGGCCACAATCTCTATAAGATCAAAACCAACTTTTGAACTGCTTATGTTTGAAAGCAAAGGCTTTAAAAGCTTGTGGGTCCAAACAGTTGAGCCAAATGGAGTAATGACTCAAATCACTAATTTAGCCTAAATTTAAGCTTTTAAGGTTCTTCCTTACTTTAACATTTGTACCGCTAGATATCTGAGTGAGATGAAATGCAATATTTAATAGTAAAATTGTATTCCTCGGCTGGTTCGCTTAAGCTTTCTGCCATGTTCTACTGGTGAATCTTGGGATAAGGCAGGGCACAAATTGTTCACTTCAGATCCTTCCTAGAAAAGGAGGGCAGATTTTTGGGCTGAGAAGCCTTGGAAACGGGACAGCTTTTGTCACTGTGCTATGTCATCATCAGAGTGTGCCAATCCAGCCCCTGAACTGGGACATGTCATTGAAGAATCCTTTAAAAAAATTCCTGGATCCAGATCCGGATCCAGTTCGACTTCAGAATTGAATCCCGTCTACCTTGGGCTAAGCCCAAACCTTGACGTTATCAAAAGTTTATGCATACCCACAAAATATAAAAAAAGAAATCAATTCAAAACACCAGAGTACCCTTTTTCATTACTCCATTGTGGACTTGTGGGTCAGCATGGACCACTCCGTGCAGTGTGCACCCCGTGCACGTTAAGATGCAATGCAATGCATATTCTGACACTTTTGCTATATTAAGCACTGTGGGCTTCAACTATTTATGGTACAGTAGCTCTTCTTTGGCATCACAGCACAGAGGGCAGCCTTCGCTCTCCATGTTAATCATTGAAGCTAGTGGACACTTATCTTGTCACTGCTTTATTGTTGTAGTTCTTTGGACCACTGTATACCATGAACACTCCAGATCTGTTTTGGATGTTTTCATCCAACCATAAAATTTGCTCAGACTTCCACCACTAAAATGCACTTAGTGTTCTGTATGACCACATAATAAGAGTACAGTGATGCTCACAAAAACTAAGTATAACAGATTGCCATCAGTTTTCCCAAAATGTAATTCATCGATCAAGCTGCTGGACTATTAAAATTTTGAATTAATGATCACCATATACATATAAAAAGATCAAAAATAATAAGAAAATTAAAAGAATTTTTAGTATAGTAGTATTTTTTCATCCTAGGAGAGAAATTAATAAATATAAGAAATATTGAGTTTACATTAATCACTTCAGGCAAAAATGTAACCTCATGATCGCTCTAAAAGAAAAGTCCGGAACACTAAAGTACATAGAATTTATTCCCCAGATACCATGAATATACTATCAAGTTGGATAAGTGAAAACTTTGACCTGCTGATTTTAAATTTCATGGTGGCGTATTTAAGCTATTTCACAGTTGTGGATATGAAAGAATATCTGTGTCATGGTTTTCAGGTTTGCCTATGTCATCTAGATTGTCTTTGTAATTCAAATCCAGCTTCTCTGTGATCTCTGAACCTCCACATCTGAACCATCTGAAGGCCTCCCCCCCTTGATTCATGGTCCAACAATTAGATCATTTGTTCATCTATTATCTCAACACCTGCAAGAAAATCTGTCTCAATTTTCCCCTCTGCTTCTGATCTTGTCTGCCTCCCTTCTTCTTCTGTGGCCCCACCGAGATGCTAGTTCCACCCCAAGCTGCTTCTGTCTCTGTCAGAAGGTTCTTGGCCACTGCCATCCCAACATGCATTGTGTCCATGCCAAGAGCCTGTGCCAGTTCAAGCCCCTATACTTGTTGTGACCCTGCTTCGTCTATTCTTTGCGCTCTTTTGAGGCCCCTGTGCCAAACACACACAAGGCTCAAGTAGGGATACACAAAAAAACAGCTCACTCTCCCTCCCTCCTTTCACTCAGACCCATAATATTCACTTAGTGAGGACCAGGAGTGGCTGGAACAAAGAGAGCTTTAGGTCTGGGCAATTATTTGTTATAGTCTCTATAACCAGAGTTTACAGCAGTTTTCTTTTGAAATGCTTGACATTTTACTTCTTATTCCTTAGCCATAGTTGCTGGATACAGTGCGTCATCTTTGTTTGACTTTATCACATGTAAGGAGCCGTTTAATGTCATTGCCTAGGTAACTAGCAGGTCTTTGGCAATGATGCAGAAATGACCAATTTGTCATTGGAATGTGTGGACATGTCAATATAAATCTATCTAATCCCCCAGGGCTCCAATCAGGACATAAATTTTCATGTGTATGAGAAATTTTGGTGTATTACTTTCTCACACAACCAGTGACAGATGGGAGCGAGGCTTTAGTTCATGGGTCCAGTGTGAGGAGGGGAGAGCAATGAAAGAAATGAGGGAAAAAAGTGGTTTTAAAGGAGATAGCAGTTCTTAAAGAAGACACTTAAGGTGTACATATTTCTGAAATAACTGTATTTACATAACAGTATAGTATATGTGACATAAGGGAACTGCATTTTCAAGAAAAGACAGCCCTAGTTCCAAAAAATTGGGACACTGTAAAATATAATTAAAAATATAATGCAATTATTTGAAAATCTTGTCAACCAATAATTTTATTTGTGATAATTTTTTATTCAATTCCTATTTTTTTTATTCTTAGAGTTCAATAAATAAATAAATACTGGGAACTCATGAGAGTTTATGAGAGTTCAAGGGTCTAGGCAAAGCACCTGGCGACAGTTCCAGGCCCAACACTGGCCACTCAGGCAGCCGAATCGAGGCCACTCAAGATGCGGGTGATGAAGGACCAGGGACTACCTCTCGGGCAGCTGGCAATGAAACATCAGAGACCACATCTCAGGTGGCAAACATGGAGCCCAGCGGTGAAGAAGCAGCCACTTCTCTAAACTTAGAGACGAGCAGCAAAGAAGCAATAGCCACTATTCGGGCAGCCTATGTGAAGGCCAGCAACAAAAGAGCATAAGCCTCTTCTTGAGAAGCTGACATGGGGGACTGACGATTGTGGAAGAGCTGCCGCAGAGGCAGAGCAGCAGTTAGATGTGGTGGAGTCAGTAGCTCATGGAGTTGAAGCATCACATGTAGCTGCTCAGGATGCCAGAGTCAGGCGGCACAGGCACCAGGAGCACAGAAATGGGGGAACAACTACCTGCTCTAGCTCAAGAGACGCAGACATTGTGGAAAGTAGCCCACCAGAGTTGGGAAGGTCAAACACTGAGGAAGCTAGCTAACCAGACACAAGAAACCCAGACTTGGGTGACAAAGGAACAGGGACAGCTAGCTGACCAGTCTCGAGAGACTCAGACTCAGGGTACTCAGGCACCGAGGGAGCCAGTTGCCCACGAACAAGAAACTCTGATTTAGGGAGAGCTAGCTGCCCGCAAACAGGAAACACAGACTTATAAAACTCAGACTCAGGAGGAGCTAGCTGCCCACAAATAAGAGACAGACTTAAAGAGAGCTAGCGGGACAGAAACAAGAAACTCAGTCATGGAAAACTCAGGCTCAGAGAGAGCTCTTGGGCTGCAGCAAAACACTGGGCTAAGGTGTGAAGCTAGATGGTGGCAGTGGAGAACGAGGTGAAAACCTTTGTGTTAGGAAAATGCTATCCAAACACTTAAACCAGTGCCTTCCTTCTAGGAGAAAAGGCTGAATGCCATAGGTTCAAAAAACAAGGAATGTTCTTAATCCAGGGTTTAGAGTTAAGCTTAATCTTATCCACTGTTAGATAAGGGCATGAGGTATCCCCCAGTTTTCCCAGCTCACTCTTCATCTCCCAAATTTCCAAAAATGAACAGGCTACGTCCACTGGGTCCATGATAGTCCATGGTAGACATGTTATTCTTTCATGGCTGACTGCTGGAATGAGGAGGAAAGGTGGACCCAAATACAGGAATCATGAGACAGGCATGAGTAAAACAAAAGTGAGCTGAATTTATTGGCTGATTAGTTCTTGAAAATAACTTAAAAGAGGAACATAAGAGAGAGGAACACAGGTGGCGACAATCAAGGAATCAGGTAGACTGGAAGTAAAACAAAACACATTACACAGAATGTAGAGGACCATCAAAGTAAAATAAGAACTGCACAAAGGATAGAACATCAGAGACTCAACAATAAGATGTAAGAAAACACAGGGGAAACAGGAATGACAAAACCAAAATATAAAGAACTCAAGAAACCGAAACCAACAATCAACATTCCATGAAACTAGAACCTAGATACACGAGGAACAAGAAAACCTAAACATTTTAGAAAACCATTTTATTTTTATTTTATTTACAAAATAACATAGAAAGCATATCAAATGTTGAAAGTGATAAGTGTTACTATTTCTTGAAAAATACTAGCTCATCTTAGATTTGGCAGCAGAAACACGCCTCAAAAAAGTTGGGATAGGGCCGTGTTTACAACTGTGTAGCATCCCCTTTTTTTAACAACAGTCCTTAAAAGTCTGGAAACTGAGGAGACCAGCTTCTGGACCTTTAGGAGAGAAACGATCTCCTGTTCTCGTTTGATACAGGATTCCAGTTGCTCTGGACTGAAGGCAGACTAGTGTATCACCTGGACTCTACAATTTATCTGACTGCAGAACAGTGTTCCTCTTTGCTTCAGTCCATTTTAAATGAGCTTCAGCCCAGGGAAAACTGTGGCATTTCTGGATCATGTTCATGTATGGCTTCTTTTTTTAGAATGACAGAGCTTTAACCTGCATTTTTGGATGAACTGCATTCACAGACGATGATTTCTGGAAGTGTTCCTGATTTCATGCAGTGATTTCCATGACAGAATCATGCCTGTTCGCAATGCACTGCTGCCTGAAGGCCAGCATCCAATCACCAGTACCCAATATTGGTTTTCAGCCCTGTCCCTTGTGCACAGAGAAGTCTCCATATGCTTGTACCATTTTGATGATATTATGTATTGTAGATAATGGAATATTTAAAGTCTTTTGCAGACATGGTTTCTTGGCGATTACTAAACTTCTGCCCTTCTTTACTTCTGAGAGGCTCTGCCTTTCTAAGGTGCTCTTTTTATACCTAATCACATGACTGACCTGTTATCAATTAACTTAATTAGTTGCAGCATGTTCCTCCAGATGTTTCTTTTCAGTACTACTTACTTTTCTAGCCTTTTGTTGCCCTTGGACCAACTTTTTAAACTCTTTGCTGCCATCAAGTTTAAGATGAGCTTGTATTTTTGATGAAATAGTGAAATATATCACTTTCAACATTTGATATGTTTTCTATGTTATTTTGTGAATAAAATATTGGTTTGGGATTGTGTGTGTGATTGTGTGTTTATTTATATTTTATACAGCATCCCAGTCTTTTTGTAATTAGGCTTGTAAATACTTTTACTGTTAGTTCCCAATTTAAGTTATAAGTTTATATATAGCTATTGGTTGGATTGCTAAAGCCTGTGATGAAAAGCAGTAACAAAGACAAAGAAACTAAGATGAGTCCTAACCTTGGTGGACAATAAGTTAATACAGCTGTGATAGAATATCAGTGATTCTTTTGGGTTATAATAGGCAAGGTTACTGAATAATATGTTTCAGTTTGTCTTCATGGCTATAATAAAAAATATGCTGCTTTTTTCTGTGTTTTGCTGCCCCATCCATCCAGCACAACCTCCTCCCTTTGCAGACTTTGTTTCTGTTAAACAATGCTAACTTTGTTCTTGTGTCCCTGTAGTGTAGTGGTTTACACATTCACCTTACAAAAAAAAAGGTCCTTGGTTTGATTCCCAGTGGGGACACAAGCCCCTCTCACAATGGAGGGGTGCATCAGGAAGGGCATCCGGTGTAAAACCTCTGCCAAATTACCAATGCGGATTAATCCGACGCCTTGGGGAGAATACAAGAAAGCACAGTACATGGTTTCATGGTTGCTAACTTTGCTATTGCTATTTTTGTTAGACGGTTTGGAAAGGGTTGGGTGTAACATGTTCCAAAGTAACTTCTTACTGTAACACATTAGATTTCCTGTTAACACAGTAATGTTATGCATACCTTTCTCTGTTAAATTCAGCAATCGCATTACAGTTCTAATTATATATTTACTTGTATTATAGAGGTTCTTAAATTATCCGCACAATGGGTGGATAAATCATCAAACATGCCTTTATTTTCTGCGCACTTGCGGTACTGGCGTAGCAGTCTGCAACTTGTGAAGAGGGAAGATATGATCATTATTTTTATTTTAATTGTGTGAAAGGACAAACAAAGAAAAACAAAGACAGCATTCTTACACAAAGATAGTAGTGAAGACCCCACAGCCATGCTAAAGCTGTGTGTATGCGGACCCCAGCCAAGCAGCCAGAGCTTGATCTTCAGCAGGTAACAAAAGAAATTATGAGCAGTCATTTTAACCTCTTTCTACATTAGAATTACTATGTCGACTGCTTTAAAGTGCTGTTTGGGTTGGTTTGGCTGTTGGTTTTGTGTTAACACTTAAACACTAAAAGAGGGATCCTACACGTGTCCTCATAATGATGGGGATTTGTATCAGCGTGTGATACTATAAATTAAATGCAAAAGTAATGCAAAGAGTAGTGTGATAAATTACCAAGGGAGTAATTAAGCAAAGTAATGCATTAATTTAAAAACTGTAAAGAGAGATACGCAATACTTTTTTGGGCACTGTATTTAGAGGCGATGAGGAAATGTGACACACACAATGGTTCTGACTTGCTAAAGCCCCTGTCACACCTTGATGATTTACCAAACGTATGCTGACGTAGGAAAATATCTGCAAATACGCTGGTGTACATCGGTGAAGTTATTGGTAAGTTTTGTATGAGTTAAGAGCATGCTGAAGTACACTGGTACGCCGTAGTACAGCAAGGTTGCCAGAAAATTTTGAGCATGCACAAAATTTCCAACATTTGCCAGCATATGGGTCATATGTCCCACATTCACAGGCCGTTATGCAGGTACGTTATGCATATGCTGACTCACATTACCCATATGTCAAAATACGTGGAGATAATGTCTAGCGTACCCAAAACATATTAATAACCTATGAGTAACGTGGTTTTAACATATGTGTAACATATATCAAATTTACCTCCAATGGATATTAATGTTTGTAGATGTATTTGACGTGTTCCAGTCATACTGAACGTGTTTCTAACGCACAGCTAGCTTATAATGGCATATGTGCTGCATTTAAGGGAAGTGGTATGAATGGGCTTTGAGTTGTGAATGCCAGAAATATGCTGGCATTTGTTGGTATCACATTCTATATATGTTAGCAATACGTTATGAATACGTCAATTTGACATCATTGTTCTGCGTATGCCAGCATTTTAGAGGAATTTGGATACGTCGACATACGCTTGTTAGATCGCCATGGTGTGACAGGGCCCTAAAAGATACTGAGAATAAAAGTGAAGATTATATCTTAAAAGAATGAATACAAACTGCCACAGTTGTAAAAGATATAAGAATCATAAGCTGTCAATATCTTCACACTGCTTGGGCCTTGGGATAAAGTCAGACAGATGTCCATGACCTCGAATGATTTTTATTGAAGGTCCATGTCATGAAAATGTTTGAGCTTTCCTGCTGTACATACTTAGGATAGCTGAAGAACTGTGTCACAGCATGGCATTTATGCTCATGTGACATTATCAAAATGCTCATATGACAGCCCACCAATTATGAATCCTGACGAGACGACACTGGAAAACATCTTGCACTGGCGCTCTTGCTGACATGACCTTTTACTGTGATCCTGCGTTCTTCCCATTGACATCCCCCCTGTGCTGTCCTCTCCTTGTCTCTGTTTTTTTCTATTCATAGCTTCATCCTCTCCATCTTCATTGCATTGGCTGGATGTTTTGTCATGGAAGCTTGTGAATGTTTTTGCCACGCTGTTGTTATTTATTGGCTGTTGACAGGGCCATGAATTCCAGGCCAAAGTGAAACTCATATTGTTATCAAAAGCATAAAATTCCTATCACTTTAGATGTCAGAGCAGAGACAAGAAAATGAAACAGGTACTCATAAAGGCAGCGGGTGTAATAAATCAGCCGGAGGGTCCCGAGCAAGGAGACGCTTGATTAAATAAGGGGAATTAGGTATTTTTGCAAAAGCGGGAAATAACATTGATCTACGCCCCTGTCAGTGACAAAGCTTGACACCATTGTGTATTGTTTATTTTTCCTGTGTGTTTATAGTTTATCAATCTCCCTCTGACAGAATGATATTAGTGAGAGAATATCGCGCATCCTTTGGCTGGCTTGTTCTCTGCTGCTGGAAAACTGGGGGCAGCCCCAGCCAAGATCTGAGTTTACCTTCTTTGATTTCCACAGCAATTGAATCACCAATCATATCCTGTAGCTTTGTTTACCACGACATATGTGAAATGAGCCAATAGGACTACTGTTTTTCCTACAGCGCCATAGGCATCAAGAGGCAATTTAAGGTCAGTCAGGGGTGATACTCTTCACTAGTTTATAGCAGGGTGCAATCAAATTTCGTTGCATTTTATGGGAAATCACTTTTGGCAAATAATTCCTATTTTTCAAGTGAATGTTGGATATCTATTTAATGAGAGGGAGTCTTGTTATTATAAGAAAATTCGATAAATCTTCACACTTTGCCTAACACAACAAGCAATCTTTTGCTTGTGTAGCCTGTTTAAATAACACTATATATACTCTCCTCTTCCACTCAATCTTCCCCCATGGAACCAAGATGCAATGCAAAATATCAAGGTATTGTGCACATTAAAAACCCATAAGCAAACACTTAAAAATGATTTAACTAGTATTTTTAATGTTCCTTCTTTCACCATTTTTTGGTACAAATCATCAAAAATGACACGGAAAATCCGAGACATGGCATATTGCCCATCACACATCTTTCTAAAAGCAAATTCTGCAAAGCATCGCTGTTTCAGATTTCTTACCGTGATTGTATGATTTCAGTAACGTCTCCCACTATGATTTGGAGGTGTCTGCATGGCTGATGGGATCACTGAACTCTGGAGAGTGGGGTGACGACCTTCCACCTCATCCATCACCCGGTGATGGACATGGGAAGCCAGTCCCTGACAGGTTGGGAGGATAGGCGGGGGTGGAGGGTACAAATGGGGTTAAGGATAGGGCCGAAGAAGGATCTATGTTACCACAGCATGGTCCCTGGAAGAACATAGGGGGGAGGCGGATGGAGAGAAGTGTGGGCAGGATTGAGGTCGGGGATGTTTGATTGGGGTAAAAGGTGAGCCACAGCTAGCCTGGTTAAATGTCTGTGTGTGTTTGGGGGGGGAAAGATGGATTATCTGACTGTTTATGCATGCCTTATGTGAGGCAAATAAGCAAGTGTATTACATCACATTTGCAAAAAGGTTTTTTTCTTCAGCTCTTGTACAGAAAAGGACATGAAACCACATCAGTAGTTTTGGTACAGTTCTCCATCTGACATTTGTGAGGGAGCAACTCAGTCCAGTACCAATGATGAATCTGGTAATCAGGAGCAGTGTCACTATTCTCCAAATCTCGCGGAGGTGTAATGAGTCTCTGAGGGCCACTTGTTCCTTACACCCACTGAAACAAGGACCAACGTCATCAATCTTCAGAGTGGCTGAAGTGAAGTCAACTTCTGTCTGAAGGTGCTCCCCTCTGTTGATTCCTTCTTGTGAGCGCAGTGGAAAGCCCACGTTCCCATCACATGCAAGAGCTTGCGTGTGTGGGAGAGTCGGTTGTAGTTGCATGCTGTGCAGACAATGAGAAGAAGACCTCCAACGGAAACACAGCCAATAGTGAGTGACACCACGCCGTGAAGCAAGGATGCACTACACACACACACGCACGCATGCGTGCGCACACACACACACACACACACACACACAAATGTTAGTGTGGAATGGGTTCAGTGACATTTGACCCTGGACATTCAGTTGCCTGTCAACACCATATACTACCATCATTCTGTGCATGACTGTGTGATCATATGTTTTCCTCTGTCTGACCTAAATGTAGTCATGTCTAGACACTTCTTTTTCTTTCTGCTGCTGCATTGCTAATATTGTGCACCTCATGTCAAAAGTTTGCTTTTTCAGGAAGTTAAACAAGACTCCTTCCCCTCTCCTGTCAGACAGTAACTTCATGCTTGGCATAGTGAAACCAGGAACAGGCATGGGGTCAGTTGCCTAGTTCACTCTCACTCATGAATCTAAGGTTTCGGTATTTATTCTTTTTACGCTGGTTTTAATTTCATTTTTAACATTAGTGGGTTTTTTTCTTTGTTTTTCTACATGAGTTGATTTGTCAAAGCAGACGCTTGGGTAAATAAGGAGGCTCACAGGTCCTAAAGCCCAGATCAGATTAGATCTTATTCTGTAAATAAGGATAAACTATTGTTAGAATGTGGAAAACAATGGGGATTGACACACATACTGTATATTGTAATCTTCAGGGAGATTTTAATCTGAGACATTTACCCTGATTGATCCTGCTTATACTTCTACTTCATCAAAATATTTGTGAAGATGGCAGCATATGTCTTTATCGTGTTTTGGGTGTTGCTACCAGCTCTAGATTGACTACAATAAACGCACACATACAATGCACATGTTACTGGGTAAAACAACAAGCTGCCCTTGCTTGTCTTCTGCTGGCCGGGGCCTCGGTGGGATGGACAGTTTGTGAAAATGACAGGACATGCCAACAAATTGCATCACTTCTGCCTCTGTGGCCGAGGACAATAGGCCACCATATGCCGAAGAGGGGAAATGAATGGAGCTCATTTGTGCTGGCACCCTGAGCCCCGGCTCCCCTCGACCCTGCTGGGGCCTCCGTGGCACCGAGGCCGACACAGACAGACGAGCCCACCCTGTGCCACACCGCTATGGCGCTGTCCACCATCAGATACCATAAACCAAGGCCAACAAATACATTTGGATTTGTTGGCTGATGTGGAAAAAAAAAGAAATCAGTTTGATATGTGCCACCCCTTCCGTAATTATGGTTCAGAGGACACTTTACATGATTACAAATAATTTTTAACACAGAGCACTGCAGGATTGTTGTTACAGGAGTTCTCAGAAGTTTGAATGTTATTTAATTACATGGAAAACTGAAATAATATATTTTGCACTACATGCATACTTTTATGCATTACATAGTCTTCATGTAATACACTCTTCATGGTACATTTGTATTAATGATGAATGCATATTTGGGACATGCCAGTCCCTGTCTGTAAAAGTAGCTCTGTGTGCAAGTTTATGTTTTTCTGTGTCTTTATTTGTGTGTGCATGCATGTGTGTGTGTGTGTGTGTGTGTGTGTGTGTGTGTGTGTGTGTGTGTGTGTGTGTGTGTGTGAGCGCGCACGCACATGCGCGCAGGCCTGGGATGATAGCAGATGATTAAGGAGTGGCTGCTCTGTTGACATGAGATACTAATGAGGATGAAATGAGAAGGTCAGGGCTCATCTCCAGGAGGGGAACACCCTCCTCCCCACCACCTCCACCACCATCACCACCAGCAGTTTTCTCCCCCTTCTCATCTCATACCCCCCATTTCCTCTCTCCTCAGGATGGACGGCTAATCCTCCTTTTAATTGGCATAGGAAAGTACACACACATGTGTAAAACACACACAAGTACACATATACACACAGAGGCGCCTCTGATCAGGCCTCTGCATCTTCATAATGGAGGTAATTAGCAGCTCAACAAGGCTAGCTCAGCATTATGATTAGCACTTCTTTCTAAGCCCACTCAAAATCTGACCAGGGTGGCCTCTGCTGTCAGTTCATTTGGTGCTACACTGCCACTACAGCAGACATCAAAAAGGTCATTAAACAACAATTTTATTGCTAGCTGCCTGATAATATATTTATTTAAATAATAATCACTCTCTAATATTTTGGTATGGTGGATCAGTGGATATCAGTGTTGCCTCACAGCAAGAGAGTCCTGGGTTCAAACCCAGGTTGGGGCCTTCTGTGTGGAGTTTGCATGTTCACCCCGTGCTTGTCCAGGTTTTATCTGGGAGCTCTGCCAGTATCAGCCCAAGACAAAAAAATCACAATATGCAATTACTTGCAGTCAAAAAAGTTTTGGAATGATGCATTATTTTCATAATTTGGCTAAACAATGGCTGGCGACATGCTTGCAGGCAGGTGTTTTAAGCTGAAAGCAGCAGCTGTCAATTGATCAATGACTTACGAAGTGATGGAGTAATGTAATGAAAGAGAACGCAGACAATGATAAGACTGATGGCTGTCCAGCGATGCAGCAAAGCGACCTGTGTGAGTGCAGCGAAGCTTTTATTTAAAAAAGGTGCAAGGGTCTCTGTCAGCACGGTGAACTGTTGACCCTGACACGGGGAAGGAAGTGTTCGGCCAGCTGCTTGTTATTTTTCATCTCTCTGATAGGCCTCAAAAGAGAGGTGGTGGTGGTGAAAGGGAGTGTGGGTGGCAGTGAGGTGGCATAAGAGTGAGAGAATGAAAATGGGTGGGTCAAATGATAAAAAAAATTTGGCCGTGTGAAGCACGGCATCGTGGTGTATGGAGGCCTCCTCAGCCACGGTCCATGTGATTTTTAAAGAGCATTCACCTCACCTCATCATTCAAAGGCTGATGCGTATCACAGTGACCTCCTCCACACACACAAACACACACTAAAGCCCCACCTTAGCCACCAGGTGTCATTTTTCATTTTTCAAAGATGGTGAGATAAAGAGCCTGAGTGTCCCTGTAGTGTAGTGGTTTACACATTCGCCTTACAAGCAAAGGTTCCTGGTTTGGTTCCAGGTGGGGACACAAGCCCCTCTTACCATGGAGGGTTGCGTCAGGAAGGACATCTCCGCCAAATTACCAATGCAGATTAATCCGCTGGGTAAGATAAAGATCCTGTAGCTGCCACCCAGTTCAAGAGAACTGTTGGCATGGTCTAAGTGTGTGTGTGTGTGTGTGTGTGTGTGTGTGTGTGTGTGCTTGCAACAAAATAGAAGAACTCTCGTCAAGATTATAGTGCACATAAAGAAGAAGTTTTAAGGACACATTATATTAAAAGAGTAAAACAATGGATTTTACACATTAAAGTCTGTTCACAGGAATACAATTACATATATTACTCCCTCCAGAGGGAGCTGTGCAAAGTCTGATGAATTTCCTCACTTCTGTCAGCACTGGTTGGGGTTGAAGACTACAAGTCTGAAATGATCAGAAAATCTGGTGATGTATCATTAGAACACACTGAGATCTCTGTAGTCCATTTCTCATCTTGTAAGACTGGTAGCTCAAGGTTACATTATTCACAGAACACACACAACATACTCGGTAAAGTGGATTTGTGGGTTCTAAAGGTAAAAAAAGAACTAATGTGGAAACTACAACAGGAAAGCTATGCTAAAACATATCAGTTCTACTTCACAAATTATCAAGTCAAATGGCTTATTTGCATTCTTTTTCAATTATTCGATAGTAGTACAGTAGTTTGATACCTATTTCTATGTCGAATTTACAGTTCTTCATTACATATAGATGGGTGAGAAATTAGAGGAAACCATAACCCTAAACCCCATACAGAGAGGAGATTTGGTGCTGCTTGTATCCTGTTGAGGACATTATGCTGGCATGTGACTCACTTGCTATGGCCACCACATGTTAAGTAAAATAAACAGAGATTTTTAACTGACATGTTAGACAAACTCACACTATGATAATCAAAAATCAAACTAAAGGAATATCATTTTGATTTGAAGGTGTTCCATCCCTCCAGGAGTTCTGCAGACTTGGAGAGTCAATCAAAAGGGGCATTTCAGGTGTTCAGCACACTAAGACACTTAATGTTGTGCTTTAATATGCCAGCTGTATGTATAATTATGTTTGAGTCCTGATAGAATACATGAGTAGGGATCACATGTTTGCATCATAAAGCCTTATGAATAATAATCAGGTAGGGGTATAATTTCTAATAAATAAGGCTGCGTGGAACCAAGTTAAAAGAAAAACTTTCCTAAGTAAATTACCTACCACTTACAGTTGAGTTCTTCTCTTGCATCCAATTTCTATCATCCTCCTGCAACAGAAAAATGAAACAGCAGTAGAAGTCATACAGAGAGGTTTTGAATGTTTTTCCACTGCAACCAACAGGCTTTGTCTGAACATTCTTTTTTTAACTCTAAAAAATAAATCCTTTTTTATTCTTATTTTGCCCACCTGCCATATTACTACACAAGCATAATATGTTTTAACTTCATAAACATGTTGTTTATTAATCTTGCTTGTATCCAGAGTGGTTGCTCTTACTTGCTCTACTTGATCAAGAGCAAGGGGAAGCGAGAATGGTAGAGAGAGAGACAGGAAAAATGAGCCTGCCAGTGGTTAATTGAGCATACAGATTCCTAATGTGTCAGGCGGTGGCCTTGCAGATGAGGGATGGCACTTTTTCACGATGCATCTTCCTTTGTTTCCTCTTTAAGGCTAATGAAGTCAGCCTTCCAGTCGCCACCTGGGCCGGACGCTCAGACACCAGAGACACTTTCACATCCCCATTCACAAAGTCTAACAGCGAATCATCATCTTCAGCACCCCTCCACCACCCCCAACCCTCAGCCAGCCGGAAGATAAATACACACACATGCAATGACACATAGAATCACAGGCTCAAATTTGGGCATGCTCGTGCACATGCTGTATATGAAAATGCATGCACATACGGACCAGTTGGATGTTTGTGATAAATTCACACTCTAGGCCAGTGTTTGCAGCATATTCATTATCAAAGCCGCAGACCTGTTTATTTTTACTGTCTCAAAACAGCAAGCATCCATTATCCAAAGATTTTTTTTTTTTGTCTCTCTTGCTTGTCTTTTTTTCCTACATGCCTTTAGGTCACCCACTAATGAGCTTAAAACTGAGGAAACGTGGAAGCGATTAGACGAGGCTTGGCTGTTTGAACAATGGGGTGATGATATTGCACCTTATGATTACAGGCATTTATATCAACAGAAACAGGGGGCGAGAAACAAGGCAGGCAAGAAACTCAGTGGCATTCCACATCTATGCCTGACTGGGTGACTTCACACGGCTTTAAATGTTTGCAAGCAACTAGTTATTGATGATCTTGGCTGTTGGCAGCCGCCCATTCTCTCCTTATCCTTGATCTGCTTTAGCAAGTTAGGCCTAAACCTCCTTTAGTGCCACTTTCTCTTTGCTGTAGCAACTCAGGCCAAGTAGCTCTGGTCACCCAAACATGTTCAAGGTGCTCCGTGACCATATGTTTGCTCACTGGGGAGGGGAGCAGGGAAGGGCTGGACTATATGACCTTCACCCAGGTTGAGCAATGAATACTCCAGGCTCTGCTCACTTGGGTTCATGCCAGGTGAACACAGTAGTCGAGCATCCCAAGCATGCAACTGTATCCCAGCAAGAATTTGACCACACAATAGGTGGAAAACAAAAAATGCAAAAGAGTATAATTGTGGGTGTTTTCAGAGAAAATGTAACATGTCCAAAGCTGAGTTTCGCAAACATCAAAAGCTAATGGTAAAATGAGATTTTCCTATTTTTTCTTCATATATGCGTTAAATAAAGAAGACAATAAGACCTAACCAAACTCAGTGGCCTCACATGTACTCGGGGTTTCAACATGACATTAACATACAATGTCAGGGACACTGCAGGGCAACTGGTAATAGAATACGGCGTGCATGGCACGTGTGGTCCTTTAGATTTCCTTTAAATCCAAATCCGACTTCCAGTTTTTAGTTGTTTCATTTTATGATATAAATTCATTGTTTAGAAATATTCAGCTTTGGCAATTTCCAGAAGCTTTGTGGCAGAAATGCCTCACACCATAGCAGCAGTTCCCTGTTTTAGTTCTGTTGGGTTATAGGCAAAAGTGGTTTTACAAGCACCATGTGTCAAGATTATAGAAATAATCTGTGACTTTTGGTTTCATTTGTGGCACCGTTTTAAGCTCAAAAATAAAATTACATTGATATTCGAAAAATAATTGAATGTCAGAACTATATTAACAGCTGAGATCAGAAAGACAACATAGCTCAGTTTACAAATAGCTGGTCCTATAGTTCAAGCTCCTAAATGTAACGGAAAAATAGAATACACTTTAATATCACAGCTTTGCATCATTCTGTATATAACATGTTTGACATTTTATGTATGCTTTAAACGCACATTAATTAAATGTCATTGTTCCACAGTGGTGTTCACTTACATCATTTCCATGTGTTGCTTAGTTTTAACCTCTTTAACACGTACATCCTCTTGAATTATTTCATCTGCATGGGCACAAAGTAAGCAACAGATTAAACCTGAGCTGATAACTCAAAATGTCGGCACAGTCAAGTCAACACGGGACCTTTATGGGAAGGGAAAGGGCTGAAGGAAAATGCCATTACTCTCCAGATAATTTAAACATGTGTTGGCATTTATCTTGGTGGTCCATGTCCGAACACTAATGACAAACTCTTGTTATTAGTGGACTGAATCAAAGCCAAAGGCATGCCCACCCAAAACTTTAATCCCTTAATGTTCTCCACTCTCTAACTAGGTATTACAAAAAAAGATGCTAAATTCATAGGTACAGTATTTCTTCAAAGTACTATAAATAGAGTGTAACAAAACATATCTGACATGGTTTGGTGTTTTTTACATATCGTCCTCTCTCTTTCTCTCTTTCTCTCTCTCTCTCTCTCTCTCTCTCTCTCTCTCTCTCTTTCCATCATGGTCTTCCACCACCAAACTTTGTTTTTGTGGGAAGATTAAATATTTCTGCTTGAGAACACCCTTTAAGCTATGAAATGACTGCTGTCACTGACACACTGAACCCCCATCTGTACGCACACACATATTCACACACACCACGCTCCCCTGATTTTGGATGGATAGATGGTTGGGAAGAAGGAGGGGGGATGAAATATATAATCTCCTGAAAAGAATGAGGCCCTCTGGGATTTTGTCAAAGTGGCCCCTCTCTGCACAGGGATTGGAAGGGAGTTGGGTGTGGGGGGGGCCTACAACATGACCACTCCACACTGTAACCTGAGCCAGAAGGGGGCCAATCTGTCAAATAATTAGCTGTTGCCCAGCACAAAGGTTTTATTTGCAGGAATTTCATCGAGGCAGGATTGAATAATATGTCTCTGTATTGTGCGGGGTCATGGGAACATCATCTCTTACTGGTGGGCCATAAAAGACGGCTAAATGATAATGAGAAAAGGCTCTGGTAATTCAATTCCTCAAGCGTTGGTTTCCATCTTTCTCCTCCCCCCCCCTCGCTTCCTTTCTCTCTGTCTTTCTGTCCTTTCTCTCTGGCCGGCTAATTGCAGAACTTCATGTTGATGCTGAAGTGGCTTTATTCAGTGTGCACGAAAACACACACTGTAGCATCACTTTAGCGGCAAAGAAAGAAAACGTTTTTTGGTCAATTATTTGTTGTGCGGAATTCAGGAATCACCGACTAAGTATACAATATTCGCCAGTCCAAGATACGCCGTTTTATTGTACAACGTGAATACAAGCAGGCAATGAAAAATGATAAATGAATGGAAACAAGTTGCATAATAGTGGCTAGTGTGCACACACAAATACATAACAGATCCTATCAGAGAATGCATTTAAATGCATTTGATATTTTGCTGGTGTATTGATTGCTAAAACACAAATGAATAGGTAATCAGTGGGTTATGCTTCCCACTTCCAAACCCACTGGCTCAGTTGTCTTTTTGTACGCTGACCTCTGACATCCGAGAGCAGCCAGCCAGGAAGTGGATAGTGTTAAAAGGGATTGATTGGTTTGTGGTCTATAGATGATTGTTTATATCATTCCATACTGGAAGTTTGACCTTTGGCGACCCTTCTGCGGACCAATCCGCTGAAAGCCATGACCTGCAACAGCGCTAATTAGCTTTGACGGGACTGGGTTTGCATTGGGGTTGTAAAATGAAGCCCTGCAGTGCCCTGATTGAAGAAAGACCCGGCTACTCCACTTCAGGCCTACCATTTCCTCCCGCCAAATGTCAAACACATTAAACTTAATGTGCCAGCAAATCTTACTCAATTATTTGTATGTTGTTGAGGTGTGTGCATGTGTGTGTTTATGTGCCCGTGTGGTGTGCTAAATGGTGTTCATATGTCAGTGTATGTTCAGCTGTCTGAGCACACTCAAGCATGCTGGTGTTTACATGTAAGCGGGGAGCGACAGAGAAGGAGACAGAGAGTTTGCTGTTTCACTGCTACGTCCATATGGGATGAGGTTACACATCCTGCAACGCGCTGCAGAGTGATGAGGAAACTTGCTTTTAAGTAAAATAATTGGATTATTGCATCCTGTGATCTGGCTAATTGTAATGAAAGCAAGCTTACAATTTTCCAATTATAATTCTATGTCGATTCTATTCCTCTCTAATAAAGAGGAGCACTGATGCAAAACAAAATGCCAGGACTCCATTTCCTGCTTGTGCCTTAGAGCTATTCAGAGATGAGGGATGTACACGCCCTCCAAATATCAGCCCCGATACCCCGTATAAAACATGTCACTGCAGAAAGAAAGCAATAATAATGTGAAAGGTGTTTCCATGTAAAGCACTCTTCTTCTGGATCATTTTTTTTTTTTTTTTTTAAATGAGAAGACATAAACAGTTTTAATAAATCATTGATCCTACAACTCATTAATAAAGTATAATGTGTTTTTGTTAAATTATTTATTTTGAACTCCTCTGTCCCGTTTTTTACCGGGCGCCTAATTGACATGAGTCACTTTGTCTGCCTCTGACAAATCATTGTATAAAATCTCCTCCCCTAACAGTATTCACCCTTCTCTCACTGCTCCTCCTCCACACAGACAAGCACACTCGTGCCTCTCAGTATCAGTCACTCATACGTCTCTCCACTCTGCCTGTCAGTCTCCTACTAAATTCCCTGGATCACAGTACATCTGACAGTATTTCATCTCGGATTTGAGGATAAGTGAGAGGATTTCAGTTCAAGCTGGGAGCTTAGCATGAAAATACAGCTCAGTGTGAAAAGCTAGGAGTTTACACGGTGTGGGAGCCCTCCACCCCTTCAACCCACCCTTACTCCAATCTTTTTTTTCCTCCTATATCATTACCTCCCTCTCTTTCTCACTCTCTCTCTCTCTCTCTCTCTCTCTCTTTGTTGATTTAGCTGTGAGTGGCTGCCTGACACAACACTGGGTAACTCCTCAAGGAGCTAAATACAGCTAACCCTGTTTCATAGTTATTCTATCACTGGACTCTGAGGGGAAAAGAAAAAGGATGTATTTTAATTAAGTAAAACCCAGGGGCTTCAGTATTACTATGGCCACACTGGGGTGGAGACAGTGAGATGGAAAAAGGAAAACAGTGTGGAGGGAAATAAACTGTAACATGTATGTTCAGAAATCTGGAGGTGGGAAGTATGCTCTAATATTTTCAGCTTTTATCTGACACATCTAAAACATTGTTGACTCCTAATATGAATTTTAACAGCACTTTCACTATTTAGCTTATTAATGTTAATATTGTCTACCCTGGTTTAAAGAAAGCTTGGATACAATTAACCATGAGGTTCTAGTTACCAAGTTATCAAAGTGTAATTTTTCACCTCATGTAATTCAGTGGATAAAATCATATCTTACAGATATAAAACAATATGTTTGAGTCAATAATAAAGCTTCACGAATAGATCATAATAATTTTGGAGTATCTTAACCCTAGCACTGCCATGTCCCAGATAAGTTTCGTGTACTGCCGGTTGTCTATACATTGCTCACTTCCGGTGTTTTCATTCACTGCTGGTTGTCTAGCTGGTTGTATAGTTGGCAGGACTAGGGTTAAGGTTCAACTATGGGCCTCTGTTCTTCAGCTCATATACCTGAAATTTGTCCAACTACTTTAACTTTGCAGACGTACGCTGATGATACAGTTATTTACATGCTAAAATGAAGAAGCAGGCTGCAGATTGACTGTCAGCTATAATGGTTAAGGTCACTAACTGGTTAGCAAATTCATGTTTATACCTCAATTACAATAAAAATATGTGCATGTTTCTTTGAAAGTCTATACATAGTTCCCACTTGACGTCACAACATACCAGCGGCTGCCATTGGTATAGGCAAGCTATAGGCAGTTGTGTATTCAGGACACTTGAGGAAACGTCTCCAAACCAACCATTAACAAACTGGTTATATGCCTCCAGTGACTTGTAGGCCTGGAATTGCTCACTGGTATAAAAGCTGCGTGCCAACACAAGATAATGGTACACATCATAGTATTGAAATGGTGGCAATGCTGAAACTTCATAATTCAGCTTTTCCTTTGCTAACGAGTATGGATCTGCACCTATTACGCACATTTTCTCATTGTAGCTCTTCTCTCCTCCATTCTTAATGATTCTACATAGTCTTTCTCCTTTTGCCTTTTCATGATTTTGATCACAAGTCGAATCTGACATCAAAACAGTTTAAAATTTGCGAGGGAGATAAACAGCAGTGTGTGTAAACAAGTACAGCTTGCCAACAAAGATGGCGTCGCTTAGGAGGTCACGTGACAAAAAAACGTGTCTGTGGGAACTATGTATAAAAAGAGAGCGAGATCCAGACCTAACTTTAGGAAATTGAAGACTTTCAGCTACTGATAAATATAAATATTTAGGTCTAAATAACAGATTTACGACTTATATTTAAAACACAATTCAAAAAATGTGAAGAGAATCAAGTTTGGTTTGGCAAATTTTAGACATATTAGGAACAATTTAACTATTGAGGCACTAAAGGTGTACATTAATGCCATGATTCTCTCTCATATAACTACTGTCTTACGACTTGGACACAGACAAGTTGGACAACATTACAAGGAATAGAAAGACTACAAGCAGGCTTTGAAAACATTAGATTAAAAACTACAGTTTGTGTCATCATTGCAAATTTTTAACTAAATAGTTTTTTAAAGTGGGGAAGCATGATTGAATTTGCTGATATTTTACTTGTGTATACATTTTTTCATTGTCTGCCACCACTTCATGAATAATTAAGGCAAATCAAAACACACCCATATCCATCAGAGGACTTTCTAGAGGTAAAATACCTTTCCAAATAATGTGCTTTTGGGCAGCCAGTCTTATCTCGTAGAGCAGCACATACTTGGAACACTATACCTGCAGAATCTAAGAATATACATTTTCTTAGTTTCTTTTCCAGATCTATTAAACAGCGGTTATTGGATGAAGTTATGTCACTGTAACTCTCTTTTTTTTAATTGCCTATGTTTTAATAATTGCCTTAATGTACTTTTGCATTTGTTTCATGAGTTTTATGGGTGCTTTTTAACTTTTGATGTTTATTATGTTAAATTATGTTATGTTTTTCTTTCACCATCCATTTGGTTTTGTCTCTTACCTACAATGTGATGGTTTTGTATCTTTGTGTTTCCTTTGTTGTCTGTAAATGTCATTAACATGCCAGGGACTGCAGATGAAAATTAGCCCGTATGGCTAAATTTAGATGACGAACTTAAGTGATCATTTTAATTAAGGTCCATAGTCCCTTTTAAATTAAATAAATAATATTATAAACTTCTTCTTCTTCTTCTTCTTCTTCTTCTTCTTCTCCTTTTTCTTTTGGCTGCACCCGTTAGGAATTACCACAATGGATCATTTGTCTCCATCCAACCCTATCCCTCGCATCCTCTCCTGTCAAACCAACCCTCTGCAGTCCTCCTTCGCTAAATCCATGAACCTTCTCCATGGTCTTCTTCTTTTCCTCCTGCCTGGCAGCTTTTTTCAGTGCCACTGTCTCCAAATCATACATCATAGCAGGTTTCACTACGGTCTTGTAAACCTTTCCTTTGACTCTTGCTGTTATCCTTCTGTCACAAAGCACCCTGACACTCATCTCCACCCACTCCACCCTGCCTGCACTCTCTTCTTCACCTCTCTTGTGCTCTGTCCATTTTCCCAGGTATTTAAACTCATCCACCTTCACCAGCTCTACTCCTTGCATCTTCACTATTCCACCTGCTTCCCTCTCATTCACACACGTATTCCATCTTGCTTCTACTGACTTTCATTCCTCTTCTCTCCACTGCATATCTCCACCACTCCAGGCTCTCATCTGCTCCCTACTCTCACTACAGACCACAAAGTCGTCTGAGAACATTATAGTCCATGGGGACTCCTGCCTGACCTCATCTGTCAACCTGTCCATCACTACTGCATATAAGACGGGGCTCAGAATTTATCCCTGATGTAATCCTACTCTCACCTTGAACCCATCTGTCACTCCTGCCACACACCTCACCACTGTCTCACTGTCCTCATACATGTCCTGCACCACCTTCACATACTTCTTTACTTCTGACTTCCTCATACAATTCCACAGTTCCTCTCTTGGCACCCTATCATATGCTTTCTCAAGATCCACTAAGACACAGTGCAACTCCTTCTGACCTTCTCTATACTTCTCAATCACCACTTTCAAATCAAAAATTACATCTGCAGTACCACTTCTCGGCATGAAGACATACTGCTGCTTGCTGATCTTTACCTCTCTTCTCAACATAGCTTCAAATATTATTTCCCATATCTTCATGGTATGGCTCATCAACTTGGTCCCTCTGTAGTTGCTACAGCTCTGCACATCACCCTTATTTTTCAAGATCATTACCGGTGCACTTCTCCATTCCACAGACATCTTCTGCACAACAGTCTTCCTTTTACAACTTCCACCATTTAATCCTTGGCTCTGCTTTCATTCACTTCCTCTTCTTGCTTTCCAAAGTCACCTTACAGACCACCATCTGATGCTGCCTAGCTACATTCTCCTCTGACACCATCTAGAAATCTCCTACCTCTTTCAGGTTGCATATGTATAAGATGCAGTCCACCTGGGTACACCTTCCTCCACTCTTATTGGTCATCCTGCATTCCTCCGTCTTCTTGAAATACGTGTTCACTACAGCCATTTCCATTCTTTTGCAAAATCAACTACCATCTGTCCCTGCACATTCCTCTCTTTAACACCATACCTACCCAACACCTCCTCATCCCCTCTGTTCCCATCCCATGCATGCCCACTAAAATCTGCTACCATCACCAGTCTCTCTCCCCTGGGAATACTCTTTACCACCAACTTGCTCCAGAATTCCTCTTCCACCTCCGATGCTCCTGGTCTTGCTTCCCCTCCACCTGGTCTCTTGCACACACACTATTTCTATCTTCCTTCTCTCCATCATATCAGCCAGCTCTCTCCCTTTACCAGTCATAGTCCCTACATTTAAAGTCCCTACTCTCACCTCCACCCTCCTACCTTTCCTTCTCTCTCGCTGCCTCCTAACATGCTTTCCCCCTCTTCTACTAATATTTCTTTGGCCTACAGTAGCATAGTTTTCACTGGCACCCTGTTGCCTAACGGTGCCGGAGGTGGTCATAGTTAACCTGGGCCACGACCAGTCCAGTATGGAAGTCATATTATGAATCTGTGTATTTGATTTGGCAAAGATTTTATGCCAGACGTCCTTCCTGATGCAACCTGCCCCACTTTCCCAGGTTTGGGACTGGCACTAGGAGTACACTGGCTTGTGTAACCCCCCCCATGGCCAGGTTAAACATAAACCTAAAACAAATCCATAGATAAAAGAATCAAAAAGAAAATATTTTTAGCTGATTCTGAAAATTGTTTTGCTATAATAAAAATAAACAGTTAAATTTTTGTGATCCAGTGTTTTGTTCTTTTCTATATAAGAAGGTTCCTCTACAGTTTTAGCATCAGATTAGCATTTGTGCTTGTAATCTTGGTAAGTGTACAAACTAAAATGTAAAACAGTTCAGTCAGTTTCCTGCCAAAAAATGGCCAAACAACACACAATTTAAAAAACATTTTCAAAGATGATGATGATGCTAGTTGTCTTGCTTATAATCTCATTTAAATATAATTACATTAATTATACTAATGCCTTCAAATTTGTGATAAACAACAGTTAGCATGGGAGCGTTGTTCATGAACTGACTTGTGTGCTCACTTCTGTCTGTGTGTGTGCCAGATTTTTTATGCAGCATACATGTCTAACAGACTCTAATAAGAGGTGAAGGGAGAGCGTGGACCCCCTCCACCCCAGCACCCACAAACACACATATTTCTACAGCCTAGGTTAACCCTGGAAATAAAGAAATAAAGGCAATACATGGAGAACCTGAGGAGAATCTTGAATGTCAGTTGCTGGTAGGAAAGATGGATTGCCTGAATTCTCCACCAATCACCAAACAACACATTGGCTGCAGCATTGATTGATGAAGTATTTAAGTCGTCAATCTCACATCACCTGCTTTTCTTTTCTCTCTTTCAGCCAAACGGCTTCAGAAAAGCTATGCTGTGTCTGCAGTTCAGATGAACCCTGACCAATGGGTAGGATTTCTCAGCTTGTCTGAATTTCAAAACATATATAAAAAAAAGGCTTCGGGTGAGGCCAAAATTTGAACAAAGTTAACAGGTTTACAAGGAGCTTGTACTGTACATTTGTTGCAACTTACTCACCACAAACACTGTGTGTGTGTGTGTGTGTGTGTGTGTGTGTGTGTGTGTGTGTGTGTGTGTGTGCATCCACTCCACATGTTCAAGCAATCATTTGCTGAACTGCAAGTCATGCACACACCACCACTTTTACTGTACTATGGAATAGGCCTCAGTGTATATAACACAGTTCAATATTATTGATTACAAATCATGATTAACAATAATAATATTGATAAAAATGGAACATTAGCCCTCACCTCTGACCTTATTCGAAGACCTCTTTGTACTCTGTAATATATTGAATATCATAATCATGCTTGAGTACACTTTGCTTTTAAAAAGGGTGGGGGTAGTCATGGTCAATGGCCAACACATCACACCTGCAAACATTGTGTTGACAGTACATCGGAGAGCAAATACAGAGCCAGTGTCTTCTTAGAGAGGCCATTGATCTGCCAGTTAACCTATTCTCCTGCATCAGTTCAGCAGCAGACCCTCGGAGAAAAGTGCCTTCAACCCCCCCGCCCCACCCAACTCCACCACCACCACCCCACCTGGGCCATTGTTTCCCTTCCCTAATATGATACCCCCTGAAGGTTCTCCACAGACCTCATTTCTAATCAATGCATGTGGTTGGTGGGATCATCCTGTCTCTGCAAATTAATGACTTCACTTTTTTCTGTGGTTTCATTCCATCGATTTGTTTTATTAGCCCATTGATCTCTAAGCACCTCCTCCCCACCTAACCCAGCCCCAACCCTCTGCTTCTTCTTGACTTATCAATATGAGAGCTGATGACATCAATTTTGAAAAAAAAGCACCTCTTTCATCAGCTGATGGTTTGTGAAAATATGCAGATTTATGTTTTTCTGTGACTGTAAAACTCTTTAGATTTTGCATGATTGTTTTGTAAGGGAAAGACACCTAATTCCATAAAAGGTGAAAAAAAGTTGTTTTTCTAGGTTTTCTGTGAGCCAAAAAAAAATATGAATCTCCAGGTAAACTAATCTGGTTTCATTAGTTTAATACAACTGTCAGGGTCTAAATCACTTAGACATTCATCTGGTCAGGGCTCGCTGGTCCTATTAACAACCATATCTAGCTCTCTCCTCTATAATTCCCTTTGAGATCCGAACAAAAGGAAAGGAAGTGCTTTACTCTGACAAGTCAGACTTCACTTCACAGGAGGAATTACAGCTTTTCATTTTCTGTCACTGGAGCGTTTTAGTGAGGTGCCCCACTACCATAACGATGTCCTTTCTCTCTTGTTTTATGACTTGAGCCATGCACAAAGAGTTGATTCACAGTAATCACATATGAAAACGCTGACGTGTATATGTAAGTGACAGCCACAGAAGTACACTATATACTGAAATGCTGAAAGAAATATAGTCAGCGCCATTTGTGCCAGACACAAAGACTCACACCCTCAAGTAAAACAAAAACACACAAATTCCCCGAAGGGAAACAAAACTCAAATGTGTGGTCAGTTAAGTTAGCCCCAGTGTCCATTATTGCTTCTGTCGGGATCCATTAGGATAAACACACTTTACAGTCTCTGGACAACCACAGTTACATGTTGCAGCCACATTATTTCTGTCCTTCCTGAGCCATCAAATAATGACACATGCCATCTAAGCAAAAAAGCTGATCAAATGCTAAAGGGCTATAAAATGTCAGACTCCACCAGTTATCTCTTCATGTCTCTCTCAATCTCAGTCACCTTTTTATTTCCTTTTTTTTAAACAATTATTTTCCATTATGGCAAAGTATTTTATTTTTGCTCTGAGGCTACAAGGATATCTAGAGAATGTCCATGTTCAAAGATGAGAGAGACTATCAAGCACCCTACTCCCTCGACCAAAGTGCATGTTTATCCAGCTTGTGAGAATTCCTGTTCCTCAGGATGGATCTGGAGTCCTCATGATTGGCAATGTTCCCGTCCCACCCTGGCAGTCTCCTTCATGAAAATCACATCCCACACAGACGGTAGCTGACTTTTCCTCTGCTCATAGATACATTTACTGCTGAACTGGCAGCAGGAGACATTGTTAGGGTGTTTACAATTGAAAATATCATGAAAAGGATGCCTAACAAAGACATTCACATTTGCTCAAGCGGTTATCAGACTGAATGACCATTCTTTCATCCCAGCTTTGGCAGTTATTTAGCTTCACCCTCTTAAGTTTTTCTTATCAACCATTCAAAATTTGTCTTTCAGAAAGGATAATCAAAACTTCACAGCTGCAGTCTTGTCTGTGATCTTCACAAAGCAATAACTGCCAACATGATGGATACACTGTATACACAAAATGTGTACTTCTTAAGAATATTTGCACGTTTTTTTCTTGACAACCCTTTATAATCTTTTCATCATCTTTATAATATTACCTCTATATTAGCTGGTCATAAAGAATTATCTCAGCAAACATGTAGTTAAGTTTAGATAGGCCTAGCTGCTACTACATGCCTACATCTCCAGTCTTTACATCTTTACATAACTCCTTTCAGGGCTTCTGGCAGCAGTTTCCTGCTCTTTCATCTGGCTCCCTTGTGGTAGGACTATTAGCCCTGCCTGTTTACCTGCAAGTGTTTGGAAGGCAGCTGGCTTTGGACGCTCAGTGCCTGCACAGGGCCAGAGGCTGCTGGGACCTGGGAACGCTGGCACCAAATACCAATGGGTAATTAGACCTTCATTCGAGAGCGAATGTGGCAAGCATTAGACACAAGGCTCTTTCCGGTTCAATTCATATCTCCATCCTGCCTTCCTTCCCCTTCTAACAACCATGCACCATCCTCACTTTTTTTTTTCTTTTTCCGGCCTTACACAATCCATAATGTCAGGCCAGTAGCTTAATTTACTTCAGAGGAGGACATGTGTATTAGAGGTCAAAAAGTGAGGTGAACAACGGCGAAATGAATAAATACATGTATTTGTTTTCTATCAAAAACAGTTACTTTCAAAAGTAGTGGAAGATCAACACCATTTATTTATTTAGCTGTGCACTGAAGAAATTTGTGTTTGAGATAAAATGATGACTATGAGAAGACAGGTCAGAGTTTTAGCTTTTATTCCCTGGTATTACATATATATATATATATATATATATATATATATATAAAACAACATTGAACATAACATACTTTGTATCAAAGCACGCAGTTTTTTCTTGTGAGCAAAGCTATTGGAACATGAAAGCGAAAGGTGTTTCTTGTTATCCAGGTGGGTCATAGATGATTGGTTAATTAATCATTAATTAGTACTGCATATCTTCTCTCATTTTAAGACCAGGGAGCTGTCTATGAGAGAAAAACATCATTTTGAAGCTGAGGCGAAAGGGAAAATCCACCAGAAGTATTTAAAAAACTTTCGGTATAGCCAGTATCACATTTTAGAAAGTCCTTATAACCACTGTTGTACTGAGAGACAGGCATAAAAAACAACTGATGGCAGCCAAACGGTGAAAGCAGTAAAGAAAAAAACAACAATCAGTAACATCATGAACAACATATAGAGGTTGTACTGCAAGATTCAAAACAGTTCTGAAACAACGTTTTATGGACAGACAAGACAAAGATCAACTTCTACCAAACTGAGGGACAGGTCAAAGTATGGACAAAGTTGAGATCTGCTCATAATCGTAAACACTGGGCTTGGGCTTCTGTGGCTGCTCAAAACTCAATTATTTAGTAGCAGAAAAAAGCAGAAGTCTATAAAAACATATTGTCCACCAATTTCCAAAAAATGTATCCAAACTAATTGGGAGGAACTTGATCATACAACAAGATAATGATAGAAAATACACCTCAACAAAGGACTTCATCGGGGTTAAATGGAAAGTTTTAGACTGGCTAAATTAGTGATGATCTAACCCAATTGAGTATGCATTTCACCTCCTGAAGAGAAGCTGAATGAGAAACACCACAAAACAAAAAGCACAAGATGCTGTGATAAAATCCTGGAATGGTACAACCAATGAAGAAACAATAAATCTGGTGGACCTGATGGGTCATAGGCTCAATGCAGTTATTATGATCAAGAGAACCAAATATTATTATTATTATTATTATTATTTAACTTCAATTTTGTTGAAAATATACTGCTTTAGTACTTTTGCTCACTTGATAAAGTGGATGATTTGAGATAAGATGTGTTCTGTTGTTTGGTGTTTAAGATATATAGATGTAAATACCAGAGAATAAAAACTGAAGCTGATCTCTCTTCTCATGTCCCTCTTCTGATCTCAGATATAAATGTCTTCAGTATACGACAAAAGTAAATTAATTTTCCTTGCTATTCCAGTACTTTTGGAGAGGACTGCATCTACAACAATCATTTTGCAGACAAAGGAACATTATTGATAATTAAAAGCAACAATCTAACAATACTTTATTTCTGAGCTTTAATTACTTACATACTACAAAACAATTTAATTGCACAGTAAATCTGTAAATATGACATCCTAAGCATCTGTTCACTTTAAAGGTTAGCTAAAATGCTTTCATGAAATGACATTCTTCATTTTGTGCTTTAAAATGAAACCAGGATGCAATAGACGTGTTCAATAATAAAAGCAGAAGTGCAGCTAAAGCGTCAACACGCTTAAAAACATTTTTTCTCTTATCACCACAGATTTAGGAACACTTTCAATTCACAATATCAGCTTAATATATGTTTACATGGCTCTGTTATTTTGCCACTGTTTCCTCACTTGTGAGAAACATGACAGGGGTTGTTTCTCATGTGAGAGGAAAACTATAGAGACGCCCCTTCTAGTTTTGCGGTGAAAGGTGACATAACCCATAATTCCACTCAAACCACAATGCTCTTTTATCAGATGTTCCTCTCTGATACTTTGAGGGTGGTTCACATGATACTAACAAGTAACAAACGGCAAATCACTGAGCTGTTGAAAATGCACATAGCTTTGGAAGTGTTCAAACCATTAAATAGGATATCTTAAAGTAATCAACTTGATAGATGAATTATATAGATGAAAATAGGAAAATGTGGCAAGTTATAAAACAAGAAGTCTTCATTTTATTTTGCAAGCTTCTATTGGCAAGCTAGTGCAGCTAGTTTGTAGTGTGAGTTATTGGACTACTCAGTGTAAACAGCACCAGTTAACCTGTTAAATTATTATTATTTTGTAATAATAATAATAATAATAATAATAATAATAAAAAGAAGAAGAAGAAGAAGACGAAGAAGAAGATGAAGAATACATTTAAAAACTAAAATTACAACTTATTAAATTGGAACTTGTTGATTTGTTTTGAAATGCTTAACAGAGTAAGAGAAAACATTCAAGGCAAAAACAACAAAGTGTGTCTGCCAGTGGGCGCTAGCTGGTTAAATAGCAACTGGTCAGAGCCCATCAAGTGGACGCATGTTCAAGAGCTGTTTATGCCATAGTACTCAAACCCCAGGTCCAGGTCAGGTCATGGGGTCAAGGTAAGCAAAGGTGCCCCCCCAAGGGTTCTGATAAGGTAGACCTCAATAACTAGGAGCGATCACAGCAAACAGCATAAATAATTATTTAATTACTTGATTGAAGACAATAAATAGACAATAAATAAATAAATACTGATATCAGTTGATCGTACATGAAAGCTGATTCAATCTGTAAAATCCTGCTAATGTATGCTGATTGCTATGTTAAAAATTTGAAGACATCCTTTTATGACTAAATATAACTACAACCGATGTCAGAAGCATAGTTATATAGCAGCCGCTTGTGGTCATAGGTCAACACAAGTTGGAGCTTTTAAAAGAAATTCTCTGCCGCTGCTTATTTAAGGTTTGAAGTCGCAATGAGAAATGTTATAAAGTGGCTACCAACAGCATACAGCAAATTGCCAGATAAACACAAAGTCAGTTCCATGTATCTCACGAGTGCCCCTCTATCAAACTCGAAGTCTTTGGTGGTGACTGGGGGCAACTCCTAATCAAGGAAAAGTCAGCTCATGATATGAAATGAGACATGAAAATGAAAGTTTAATAAGAAAAGAAAAAAATACTTGCATTCAAATCACATCTCTTAATCCAAAGTGTCCAATAAAACTCTTGGAAGAAAATAATGATAATAAAGTCCTAAACAGTTGCTTAAATTATTGGGTTAGTTGCACCCTAAATCTTATATTTTTCAAATGCTTTTTTATTTGAAAATGTCCTTTTTTTCATTAATACTGTTGGAGATCTGCATAGTCTGGCATAAACATGTATATATACAAAACATTTAAATTCCACTCCTCATAATTAGAAAGTAATTCCCTCAGTTCTTGTGTTCAGGTAAAGGGTTATGAATAGCTGACAGACTACTCTCTGCTCTACATTGAACTGAATTAGAAGGCTGGGGAGGATGCTGCTTTTAGTGGTCAGGGAAAACACTGTGTCCAAATTAGCATAAACAGGAACACAAAAGAAAAAGGGGATAGGAACGAAACAGAAAATAGTGTTGTCAATAGGACCCCCCAGTGAGGAATTTCAATTTCATATATCTAATTATCCCTGTCAGATAGAAGGAAGTGACAAAAAGCTGTCTTTGTTCTCTGTCTTTATCTCCCACATCTCCCTCAATTAATTTCAGCATACGAATATGACTAATTGTCTCTCTGCAGCTCTGAAGCCACATAAATAATAATTTCGACACATGTTTGAGGGAGAGAGGGATGTTCATGCATCAGTTTATGATATTTGGATACAATGGATTGTGCATAATTCAGGTGATCGCGTTAGAAGGCTGATCCAACCTCTCTGCAGACATCACCCTCTGCCCCACAGTCTTGTAGCCCGCATAATTCCTCTATACTTTCCCTCTTTTGTAAACAAAAGCGTTATGTCTCTCATTTCTGTCACTGGGCTTGTTTCTTTGTTTAGAGTGGTGATATTAGCATCATAATCAGACAGAAAGAAAGAGGCGGCAGTGATGGCTGATTTATGCATGGTTTATGCGGAGAGACCAGCTAAACCAGTCAGCATCGGTTATGAAATTTCCAGCTTGTGCATTTTAAAGTTTAGTCGAGACATTCATGTTAAAGCTAATTTCAACATATAGTACTTCAGCAGTTGAGCTCTTTTCACTAGACTTGTTTATTTTCAAAGTTGGGCACTTTCAATGTAAGGCCCGTTTTTTTACTATTTGAACTGAAGAGGCAAGAAGCACTCAAACCGCTCTTATAAATTTTAACCCTTCATCTAAATCCAAATCATCTAAATTCCTTTACCCTCAAAGTAATGCACTTTGCTCACATCACAAGATTTGAGACTCTAGCAATGACTTTATAATTAATTGATGTCGTATTCACTCCAAAAGACCTTGTCATTTCCTGCTCATCAAAAAAAAAAGAAAAGAAAAGAAAAAATTAAAGTGGGGAGGAAGGACAAAAATATTCACTCGTGAAAAGACGTTTAATCACTTATTGACGCTCACATAAAAAGCTCTTGGCAGATGGAGCTAAAGTGACATTTGCTTATTCAATCAAATTTGCCTAAAAACAATCAGCACAACCTAAACACAATGAGCCAAACATCTGAAACCCGTCTAAACAAAGCTGCAGTCGAGCCTGTGCACTCCAACCATAAAACATACTCAGTCATTCACTCAGAGTGAGAGAGGGAGGGCAGAGAGGAGGGGGAGCGGGGGATGGTATTGTTACATTTCATTAGACACATTCCTTCTCTGTGGACTCTTGACCAGTTGCCATGGCATTTCAGCTGACCACATTTCATATCGACCTCTCGCTCTCATTCTCTTAGTCCTTCTCCCGCTATTCTTCATTTTATTCCGGGTTTCAATTAAGTGATTTTAAAGACACTACTGCATTTGGTACAACATTACATTTGAGACATTATAAGACAGACACGTTGGCATTCGAGAATCCTGAACTGAAATCTGTGTGACGATTCAACAGCAGCAAAGATGGTGGTGTAAATGTAACTTCCAGGGGGCAATAAAGCTGTTTTTTTTTTTGTTTTTTTTTTTGGAGGGGGGGCAGACAGTGGTGAGACTTGCATCCAGAAGAATATTAATTCTTTATGTTCAAAAAATAAAAACTTCATTATCAACAGTGCAACAGGTAAAAACATTCTCAGTGTTAGCATTTAACCTGTTTAGTTGCAAAAGGCTTTATGACACAGGTTGAACAACTAAAACTCCTGGTTCCTCTTAGAGAATGATTGCGGTTATGCTTAATATAAAGGCAAGTCTATGAGAATGCAAACTCGTGTCTCCTGCATGAAAGTCATACAGTAAAATCGAAATCAAAATGGCTACATTTTGCTCCAAGGTAGGCCAAAACCTACATCTTTTCACCAAATTCTGGCTTGATTGCACATTTTATGGAAAAAATAATATTGGGACACATTTTTTTACTTATTAAACTCAGGTGTTTCATTCCCATTTCCACAGGTATATAATATCAAGCACCGAGCCATGCAGATATTTATGAAAGAATAGGTCGTTGTAAAGAGCTTACTGAATTCAAGCATGGCACTGCAATGGGATGATACTTAGGTAACAAATCAATTCATGACATTTCTTCCTTCCTAGATATTCCACAATCAACTGTAAATGGTATTACTGCAAAGTGGAACCATTTAGGAAACACAGCAACTCAGCCACGGAGTGACAGACCGCTTAGACTGACAGGGGAGTTACTGGGTTTAGTGAATGCCAGAATAATGTTGACTGCTTGACTGCATTGTGCCAACAGTAAAGTTTGGTGGAGGAGGGATAATGCCATGGGTTTTTTTTTTTCTGGGGTCCACAACATTTTCAAATTTGTGGTGGTAATTGCATAACATAGTGAAGATCCAAAAGATTATGGCTTATTATAGACATAATTAAACTAACAAGCTTAGCATTTGTTCAAGAGTTTTTATAGGATAATTCACACACAGTGATCATGACTGCACACTTTTGCACACATGTAGTAGACGTCTTAACTGTCGGGGGTGTTAAACCATATTTTCAGGCATAGTGTTCAAACATTTGACAGGTGAGTTCATACATGTTATTTGTATTTCCTGCTGTACTTTTAAAATTAAAGTCAGGGCTAACACCCTATTCATTTAGATAGGGGCTTGGTATTTTTTAGGATGAAATAACTGCCTAGAGGTCAAGTCAAGTCAAATTTATTTATATAGCACATTTTAAAACAATCTCAGGTGACCAAAGTGCTTTGCATCAGTTAAAAAGGAAACTAAACAATGAAAATTAACACATTTAAAATATTAGCACATAAAATAAGTAAAATGATAAGAATAACAATAAAATCAAAATAAGACAGATAATAAATGATATAACAATTAAAAAATTAAAATTAAAAAAATAAAAGCTAAAAGGCCAAAATAGCTTGCCTTAGCTGGGGTTAAATGCCATAGTAATAAGATGAGTTTTTAATTGTGATTTAAAATTTTCTAAAGACTGTGCAACTCTAACCTGATAAGGTAGACCATTCCACAGGTTGGGTCCCACTACAGAAGACGCTCTATCCCCACAAGTAGATGTGTTACCAAGATGGCTGCTAAGCGGCAAAACGTGCTTTTAAAAGAACTTTGGCTGTGTTGTCAGCTTAGCTGTCCAAAATGGTGCTAAAACAAGCAGAACCGGCTCTTCTTTCACTTTAAACTTCTGAAAATGTCTTTTGTACTGGAAACTAATGAAAAAAAGTGGGAAATTTAATTCTTATGTGCAAAAGTACTAGAGTAGAGTCATCATTGACACCTGTTGTGGCTAAACTAGGAAATGGAACTCATTTGCATTTCTGCAATCATATTAACAAAGTGCAACCTGTCATTCAAATCCACGGGCATCATTCTGTCAGAAAACTTTCCATGCACACATTAATTAGCATTTTTCCATCAACAGTCAAGTGTTTGCAAAAAAGACGATAACAGAGGGAGACGAAATTAATTTGCATTCAGTGTATAAATAGTTCCAGGACAAGGGCTGTTAAGTTTGAAATTAACATGTAAACAGTTGGAAAGTCTGCCCTGCTACCCCCTATCCCCTTCTCCTTAACCCCCACCTCTGGTTCCCTTTTAGCGCCTTGATAAATATACATAAAGCCCCACACAAAGACTGCCTTGTTCCTTCAAATGGGCTACTTTTTAATGGAGACATATATTTCCAGGATTATATCAGCATTCAGTTGCAAATTCTGAGTTTTTAATACTCCAGTTGGGGCAGTCTATGAATAAGAGTATCATTTGAATGCAAGGGAACACCTGGTGCTGAGGGCTGGGCTCAGAGGGGGCTTTGAGCTGACCTGGTGACAGTGCCAAGGCTTCACTTGTTCCCAGCCTTCCCATTCAGATTCTCTCAGCCTCAGCTTCACTATGATACTGTAGACTGTAACGCAGTTTTAACTTCATGCCCTTGTGTTTCTGCCAAAGACATGACACGATGAAGGCTGTTACATCTGAAGTCAGGAAAATGTACAGGATGAGCTCAAAAACTTTTAAACTTCTAAACTGTTATGCGGCGCATAAGAATTACTTTTATCTTTCAAGTGTTTACACAGATTTTCTGCTGTGATCCATCATAAAAGCATCTATTAACATTACATTTTGTTTGAAAGCTTGTGTAAACATAAATGGGGAGAAAAAAGCCTCATTACTGCTTTTTTATCTTATTTTTTTTGGCCACATCAGCTGCTTCTGGTTCACGCTTAAAGGCAAGAGCTGAGAATTCAATATTGTATCAAGAACACGAGAAAAAACTTAAGAGCCTTTTTGTTGTACATTACTTGGCTGCATGAGAACAGAAAGCGGTGGTGGGGGAGGAAGGTGGAGGGAAGGGTTCGTACTATTTGGAGGAGGAGAGAGGAAGGGGTACAGGGTCTATTCGTATGCACCCCACATCCACTCAACACACAATCAGGCCTGTATTGCGTTTTGCAAATTTATACCCAGGATGTTGGTTTAGAGTGTTTCCCTGAAAAAAAAAAGAGAAGGATTTTTTTTTTTTTTTTAGTAAGTGTCTGCTTTCATGAGCAAGAGTGATTGAGGCACACAAACAAACCTTTGTTTCCTAGCTCACAGATGCAAGACCCGAGCTGATTTACACCCCACCCCAAGACACATTTGTACTTATTTTTAATACTTTAAGACTAAGACTTTATGAAAAATGGGCTTATTGAAAAGTGAATGTCATTTGTGGTTACAGCCGCAAAACTCGGTAATACATCAGAAAATTAAGCGTTCCCAAAGTGAGCAATATCCATTCTGCACTATGTATTCACCAGCCACTCAAACGGGCCTGCCTTCCTCCTCAAAATATTTGGACAACCTTATGTTTGCAGCGACTGGACTTGCACTCGTGACAAGCCAATCCATAGCGAGGCACGGACAGTCAAAGTCAAAGGCAAGAAAAGCTGAAGCTAAGGGACGCTGAGCTGTTGAGAAGTTAGACGTCGCCTTGACGTGAATATTCATGCTTAGGTTTTACTGAAGTAAACAGTTTACACAGAACATGGGAAATTTGATCAGAACACGCAAACAACTGTAACGCAAACTGTATACAAACTCTATGTCATCATAAAAAATCAATTTATATATTTATTCTACTCACACAAAATATTTTTACTAAAATTATTGTATGCTTGTTCAATTCCTGCAATGGATTTACATCAGAGGAATGGTTATAGTGCCACTAAATGATGTTTGCCACATCAAATCGATGCGTTATATTTGAGCTGAGGACACAGCCAAGTAGGCAAGGCTGCTGACAACTTGTTTACGTCAGTCCCAATTAATAATTAGTTTAATGATTTGAGCCCTTGACATGTGCCCCCCGACAAATGCGGGCAGGAAAATGCACACTCAGTGCTGTTTGCATAAATCTACCATTTCGGCTCAAGCTGAGGGGGAACAGAGGGACGAGAGAGAGAGAGAGAGAGAGAGAGAGAGAGAGAGAGAGAGAGAGAGAGAGAGAGAGAGAGACACACAGAGAGAGAGAGAGAGAGAGAGAGAGAGAGAGAGAGAGAGAGAGAGAGAAAGAGAGAGACAGAGAGAGAGAGAGA
>VUQH01007472.1:9254-21473 GCA_015106775.1 Etroplus canarensis | reverse complement strand
TGAGCATGTATCTGTGTGTGTGTGTGTGTGTGTGTGTGTGTGTGTGTGTGTGTGTGTGAAGCGGGGACCCATCCCTGCCTGTTGACCTGCGTCCAGTTCCAACAGTGCCTTTTTTTCCCCTCCAGCTTTTCTGTTGCCTTTTTTTCTGCTGGTTGTTTTCCCATCGGCTGGTATTCCATCTGGGGTTCCTACACAGATGTGAAAAAAAATCAGGAAAAATAACTTTTCCACATTGTGGTATTTATACTACAAACTCGTTAGTGTTGTAGTGTGTTGTCGAATATCACGTGTTAGTGTAGCTCTGTAGATCCTCATGCCTCGACGACAGTCGCACTGACACAATTTAAAAATTTAGGTGACGTTTAGGAAAACTTGTGAAAGGCATGTAATTTTCCAGATGGAAAATGTGTAGGAGCCCCAAATGCCTCATTTTCATGGCACATGACACATCCAACATATTGTACATAGGTTTTAATATATTTGAGCGCCCTTTTTTATAGAGAAAGACACCAGTGCTGCAGTGTCCTTTCTTTGTTGAAATAAAATTTACCATTGATCATTTAAAGTTTTGATAATGTTAAAAAAAAATCTGAGAGGCACAGGCCTGTTGTTTCTTTTACAAATGATCTGGTTTTGTGCATTTTATCATCCCCTGGTTTTGGCTTGTGTCTTTACAACTACAGAAGTGAGATTGAGGAGAAAAGTATCAGATATGCCTCAAGAGAAGTGGTGATGTCTTTTGTACAGGGTAAAACAGACAACCTCAGCACCATAAAGATGCTTACAAGTCAAGGATGGACTGCTGTGATTATTTTTGAACACACCTCACAGGCACACAATGAGACTGTTAAACTAAGTAGAAGTGTGCCCAGTGATCTGACAACCATCTGAAGGACTTCAAGTGTCTCTTCAAGTCTCTTTAGGATCTATCATAATCCTTTATTTAGCTGACAGATTGTGGAAGGCTTTGAATGTGGATGTCTTTACTACTTTTTTCTGTCCAGAGTTTTTTTTAGTGTAGACTATCAGTGGAGAAGTCATGTCTAACAAACCCAGCAGTGACAAAGCATACAAATACTGATCGTATTATACATGATCATGATCATGTGAGTTCCACTCGAGCTACAGTGGCCTGTAGGATGAGTTAAAATGTTCAGAGAAAGACAAAGCAGATACTCCCTACAATACCAAAGGTTCGGTTTTTTCATTTTTACATTAGGTTGGATTTTTGATTTAAGAAAATCTGCAATGTTTTCTGTATTTTGAGTCTTAAAAATGATACAAATCAGATTTTTAGCTCACCCAGCCAAAGAACTGATGAGCTAATGCAAATGGCAAGGTGTCCATTGTCCATTCATCTGTCCGTCCACCAGTCTGTCCACCTTTCTATCCACATTTCACAGGAATTGCTAGTCCTCCTAGAGTATTGGTCCGAAATTAGTGAAACTTGCACAGAAGGATCAACCAAACTATGTTCAAGCTCAAGATCATTTTACACACACTTCTAAATTTTTACAAAAAGTGCTACTCCAGAGACTGTTGGTCTGGATTATAATATTCCTAAAATGAATGTTTGCATGTGTTCTCTGCCGTCTACACATAGATTCCATCATTAGGTTTATTCATGGCATGATAATGTCTTAAGCTAGGTTGGGGCTGTTTAGTAATTAGGGTTGGTGTCCCGGATATGCCTGTTTGCGAGTCTGCTTGACTTTTCAATGGATTTTAATTCTGTTTGTACAACACAGCTAACTAATGACAAAAAAACTTATCACTTTCTCTCTGTACTTCACAAATTACGACAACCTGTGAATCATGATGGATCGTGAGTCAGATGAGCTACTACATCACTGACATTCTGGTTGTTTGATTTTGTGGAATTTGGTTTCACATTTGCATTTCATCTAGTTTGATCAGTCTTTACGAAGCAGAATTTGTGCTTATCTAGATAACTTAAGGGTTAACACTGGGTTTTCATTAATACAAAGGTGGTTAATTTCTTACCAGGATATATTACCACTTTAACTTATGCCATGGACCTAACGTGCTCCAGAGCAGGTTAAGCTCCATATTTAACATCTACAGGTATGAAGTTACTGGTGGGTGACAAATGTTGGATTCTCTGGAAAATAGCATCAATAATTCTGGTAGAACCCATCAGACTTCAGAACTGCACTGGTAGATCCCTCAGTGCAGATAGTAGGAGTATTTAAAATTTCTGTAATGGCATCTAAAGTCTTTGATTATCAGTAATATATACAGATTCTTAAATGCAACTTTATTCATTGATTTGATTTCATTCCTGACAGACGCAAACAATTTTACAGTTAGTTTCTTTTATAAACACTGAGTACCTTTGGCTGCTCCCTTATATTCTCTCCAAGGGGTTGCCCCAGGGGATTAATCCACACCGGTAATTTGGCAGAGGTTTTATGCTGGATGGTCTTCCTGGCACAACCCTCCATGGTGAGAGGGGCTTGTGTCCCCGCCTGGTCTCGAACCAGGGACCTTTCATTTGTAAAGACAATGTGTAAACCACCACATTAATATGTGATATTAAAATAGGGTGCCTATTTATACATTTCCAATTTGTAGTCTAAATCAGATTTGTACATAGACTAAACCTACATTTGAATTTCAGTTTTAAGTTTGTTCTTTATTTGCCCTCAGATCATTGAATGCCACAATTTTTGCCAACTTTCCTTAATGGCTTCAAATCAGCTGAACTGTAATAATACAGTAGATCTTTTTCAGTTCTTATGGTGCACACACATTGATACAGCATTTTTCATGTTACAGACACTTGCTTGTTACCGCTGCTTTATCTGCAGCAGCTGTGTTGATTTCACTGTGTATCCTGTGTAACCACTTCATATTTTTCTCATATCTCAGTTTCATCTTCCTTTGTAAAATCAGCGGCCTTGCTGCCAGTAGACATATCCATGTTTGTGATTGCCACCATTTTCATGTGAACACACTCATTGCTGGATTGATAAACCTGGGTTGACTTAGTTAGTTGATAACCACCTTTGTGTGACAGTTTATCCTGATCATCAATGTTAGGTTAAGTGAAGCCAGACAATGCAAAGATACCCTGTGTATGCTGAACTTGCTTTGTAGTACAGGTCTCAGATCCCTCATTCAAAGCACCCCATAGACGGAGAAAAAAATGTACCAGTCATTAACTATCATATACCAGCCCTGTAAACCTCTTACAGATGTTTATAAATAAGAATATTCTGACTTAATGCTTCTTATGTTAGGGGAACAAAATGCAAACGCCAAACTTTTAAAAACCATTAAGTAGGTGTGACTGACATTTTTCCTCTGCTTATTTCCTGTTTTAATAGCAAATCTGCCCATTTTTACTTTAGCATTATGAGGCATCACACATTTTAACATGAGAAGTGACAGAGTAGTCACGTAATCAGTTTCATTTCTCAATTTTTCCATAAAGACAAGGCTTCAAGAAAACGAAGTTCCAAGTTGTCATACATCTAAGTTTAAATCAACTAACTGTCTGGTCGCTGTAACAACTAATGGAGCATCCCCAATCAAATTGAAGCGCGCTGACTGTTGAGGCATTCATGCTTTGCTCCTGTATAAACTCACTCTTTTTCTTATTGTTAAAATCTTACCTGCATCTTCGTATCACTAAATAACCAGACTAGATATCAAAACATGACTTCAGCTCAGCAGAATGAGTTTTTTTTTGTGTTTTGGATGGATATTAATTAAAATCATCCCGCTGTAAAGTCGAAAGGATGCTGCAGCACTCAACGTGAAAACAAATGTTGCACTGATATATTTAAAAAAAATCTATGTGTTTATGATGTTGATTTACAAAAAGAGAAGAAGATGGAAGGAGAAGGCAGTGTTATTGTTGCTTCTTTTTAACACAGTTTCAGATGATAATGTTATAATTCTGAAATGTAAAATTTACAGAGATGTTTTTCATTCTCGAAAAAGCTTATACGCGTCTCTTTGAAAAGTAACAATTTTATTTACTTGGTATAATATCACCTTGTGTTTTTGTACTGTCACTGATGTACGTGCCATTGTTTTTTTTCTTTGTATGACAAGAAAAATGTCTTATTTTCAGTACTGTTTCTGTAATTTTGCTGTCTCAAATCTAGAAAAAAGAAAGGAAATGAGAAAGTTAAAAAAAAAAAAACCATTGGAAAGCAGTGAGGCCTTACGTGACTAATAGTATTGTTTGTACTTTGACTTTCTGGTCAACACTCAGATTCATCCATCTCTGTTGTCTCTCATCATTGACTATTACATTCCAAAGAATTGGATCAAATAAATGTTTTAATTAAAAACTGCACCACTATTTTTTCTAACCTCAAAGAGAATCTTTTTCTTTTATAACAGATACACTGTATGGACAAATGTATTGCGCCACCAACACGTTATACCTACAGAAGCGTCTGTGACATCCTATTCTAAATCCATAGGCATTAAAATGGAGTTGCCCCATCCACTTCCACCCCCCATTTACAACTGTAATAGCTTCTTGGAAAGCTGTTTACAAGATTTTAGAGTGTTTGGTGGAAATTTTTGCCCACTCATCCAGAAGAGTATTTGTAAGGTCAAATACTGATGCTGGATGAGAGGACTTGACTTGCAATCTCTGTTCTAGTTCATTCCAAAGGTGTTTGAAGGGGTTGAGATCGGGGTTCTTTGTGGGCCAGTCAAGTTCTTCTACACTAGATTCTTCCAACCATGCTTTTATGGAGCTTGCTTTGTGCGCTGGGGCAAAATCATGCTAGAACTGAAAAGGGCCTTCCCCAAACTGTTGTCACAAAGTTGGAAGCATAGAATTTGCCAAAATGCCTTGGTAAGCCGAAGCATTAAGATTTCCCTTAACTGGAGATCCAGGCCAGTGCCAAGTGGATTTATACCTTAGGACAGAGCCAGATTCCTACTAACTGTCTTCATACCATTAACACATAAGATTGCATATAAAAAAAATGGGTGAAGCTTCCAGATCTGAAAAATGAAAGCGATAAAAGCCAAAATAAATGCCTTAAACCTGCATTTTTTTCTGACTGTCGGCAGGGCTGTATGGTGGTGTCATAGTTAGCACTGTTCCTTCAGGGCAAGGTCTGGGTTTGAATCTACCAGCTGGTTGACTTGGTCTCTTTTGTGTGGAGTTTGCTTGTGTGGGTATTATGGCTTCCTCCCACAGTCCAAAGACTTGAAAAGGGGTAAGGTTAATTGACACTAGATGTGAATGGTTGTCTGACTCTCTGTGAACCCTGCCTTCTGCCCTATGACAGCTGGGATAGGCTCTAGCACCCCATGTGATCCTGAACTGGATAAGCAGAAGAAGATGGATGGATCACCAGCAAGATTACAGAGAAGTCTATGACCAAAGTGATCCTAGTGCTTACTTAAGTTCTGACTGTAAAAATTGTCGTGAATTCACGTTCTCAGCTACTACTTTAAAATCTTGGTTAATAGTTTGATATTCATTACTCTGGTTTAGAGAAATAAGTAAATTGGTATGCTTTAGGATATGGCCACCTTGTGAGTGCATCCAGTTTCTCAGACAGTTCAGCCATCAAGATGGTAACAGCTGAAATGATATCCTAGTGGTTACATCCATGAATTAAGATAAAATAAGTAACACTCTCTCTATCCCGAAAGTTAGCAAATGACTGTGTTACAGCAACCAAGACATGGAAAACAACTTAGGATGATAAAATAATATGCGATATGGCAGAAAAATATACCTTGGTAAGCTGAAAAATTGCACTACAGAAGGAGCTCATTTAAAGAGTAAATACAACAGGTGAAGCACTTATTAAATCTAAAAGTAAACAGAATAAGGAGCAGCAGAGCTGAAACAAATGTTGGATAAGGTGTTCAGCCACATGTCCAGTAAGTGTTCCAGAGGGGATACTGTCAGAGTTTGTGGAAACGGACCCAGAAGCAGACAGACACAGATGTTAGTTTTAATAAAGGCTGTAATAAAACACAAGGTGAATACAGTAAGTGAATAATGCTTGGAGTTCTTGGTGTAACTGAGGAGAGCCCTGGGTGTTTTGAGTGTGCTGGATCAGTGGGTTTCCAGAGACAGAGAACAGAGTCCAGGGTGAAGAGAGTGCTAGGCAGATCTGGTGTCGGGTAAGTCCTTGATTCTGGGAGCAGGAGTGGGTCTCTCAGGTTCTTAGAAATGAGTCCAGGCAGGGTTCCGTAGGTTTCTGTGAGAAGCAGCAGAGAAATCACAAGAGCATTGCATGAGCAAAACAAGCAAGACCTACTCAGAGTAACTTGGCCAGGCTTATTATACACAAGAGTTGCTCTTATTCCAGTAGTGGCTTAAATGCCACTGGGAATGATGGGAAATAAATAGCAGGTGTGAAGTCACCACTGTATCCTAGCCACACCCACACTTGGTGACTCAAGCATCAAGTTAGTTACCCAACCCACACCAGACAGAGGAGAGAGAAACAGCAAGAGAAAAGAGGGAGAGAGAGAGAAATCTGAGCCAGGCAGTCTGGGGACCATGACATATACAGTCTTTGCTTTATATTTGGCTTCATTATTACATACAACTGGTTTCAAGCCAAATATCTGCACTTTTATGAGCTAAATAAATAACATACTGGAAAGACTAACCACTTTTCATAGCAATGCTTTTGCACCAGAATACAAAAGAATATATTTTAGTTTTATATGTAAAGGAACACGAGCCAGGATTAAACAGAAATTTAAGCTGAATTATGTTTCCAGCAGCGCCGTGTAATTATAATAAAGATTAACTGCTGTTAATATAATGTTCAAGGTAATTATGTTCCTAGCAGTTGGAGTTCCTGTTTGCCACATTACAGTTTGCCCACAGAGTGGCAGTATTGCTTCTAGAAAGTTGTACGTGTGACAGCAGCATGTGCCAGATGTACTGACTAAATGCATTTCTCACATTGAAATATTGATTGTGTTTTGAAATGCTTTTGTCATGTGCTTCAGTTTTACAGCATGCATTAAGTTACAACATCCTCATCAGCTGAGACATGGTTTCCTGCCCACAATAGTGCCACTGTACCACTTTCCTGTAGGCTTCCATTTTTAATATCAGCACATTTTGGTTTCAGGTTCAGCAAATGTGAAAGACTCAAACAGCAAGCCACAGTCCATTTCCTTTTCCTTTTTCTTCAGTGTTGCCTGAACCAAGGGAAAGGTCGTCAGAAAGGGCAGTGGTTGTGTTTGGTTTTTCCCACATGTGAAAGTGAGGTTGAAAAAGAGCACCCAGTGAACTCTCCCTGGGTGGATTATCAGAGGTATGAGGGATGAGTGTGCAGTGATGTCAAGATGTTTAACAAAGATGGAGACTTTATGAGTCATTTTTCCAGCTGGCAGTATCAGCTGCTGCCTGTTTATCACACATTTTACAGGGATTATGGAGACTTAATGTGCAGGCCAGCCATCAGGAATTAGCTTTGAAAGAGCAGTTTCATGCAAGAGGGATTATGTTCTAACCTTTGAATTCACTTATTTTATTTTTATTGGACCAGAACAAGTCATGCTGAAAAGTAAGTTCATTCAGTAGCTGTAAATTTGTTAAAGCCATCTAATTCCACTCTGTCTAAAAGTATTATGCACTATGTTTGATATCAGCTTGTTCCAGCACTAAGTGAAGTACACTAGACCAAGACTTAGTGCATTATATAACTGCATCTTTCTATTTAACGGAATTTTTTAATTATTTTATTCACCAAAAGTCAGTATAATGTGTTCCACATGGACAGACTGACCTTTCTGTGAGTCAGAGAAAGCGAAATGTTTGGCTTCTTCTTTTTCAGTTCAGTTACAAATCATGCCAGACACTCATCTCCACCCACTCCACCGTGCCTGCCCTCTCCTCTTCACCTCTCTGGTGCACTGCCTGTTGCTATGGCTGGTTGACCCCAGATATTTAAGCTCGTCGACCTTCACCACGTCTACCTCTCACATCTTCACCATTGCACTTGCCTCACTTTTATTCCTAGATATTCTGTCTTGTTTCTACTAACTTTCATTTCTCTTCTTTCCAGTGCATACCTCCACCTCTCGAGGCTCTCTTCCACCTGCTCCCTATACTCACTGCAGATCACAATGTCATCTGTGAACATCATAGTCCACAGAGACTCCTGCCTGACCTCATCTGTCATTCTGTCCATCATCACTGGAAACAAGGTGGGGCACAGAGCTGATCACCGATGTAACCCTACTCTCACTCATCTGTCACTCCTATCGCACACCTCACCACTGTCTCACTGTCCTTACATACTTCTCTGTCATTCCTGACTTTCTCATATAATTCCTCAGCTTCTCTCCTGGTACCTTATCATATCCACAGTGCATCTTCTTCTGATTCTGTACTTTTCCATTAACACTCTTGGAGCAAACATCACCTCTGCACTACTCCTTCTCAGTATGGAGCCATGCTGCTGCTATGGTAGCTGATAAGCTTTATACTTCTGTAATTACTACAGCTCTGCACACCACCCTTGTTTTTGAAAATCAGTATCAGCACACTTCTCTATTCCTCAGGCCTCCTCTCACGCTCCAAGGTCATTTTTAACAAACTGCCATCTCTCCATTTGCAAACTGTCTTCCAGGCCAGTACTGTATCTTAAAAGCAGGTGACAGTGCTATAAATAAATTAGATTTTTTTTAAACAGGAAATGTTCTTATGTGCCAAATGACTGTAGAGTGTGTCTCAGTTCACAGGAAATAAAGGTGAGTGTTAACTGAGAAGTAGCATTTAAAATAAACTCAGTAGATAAACTTTGTGGTTGTTCATCTGAGGCAGTTTGGTGGAAGGTCACGCCACACTGAGCGTATTTCAGATAGAAACATTGCTACATTTACTCCTCGGCTTTTATCTAATTGTTTGCAGCAATGAAAATGAAGGTGACTGCAGCACAAGTAAAATGCTGCACTTACTTGTAGGTCAGCAATGTGGTTGTTCACTTGAAGCAGGCAACTGTACTTCCAAAAGCAGTACTGAAAGAATTATTTAAATCCTTTAATTTACTAATAAATTTAAAAATATGCCACAAGTAAAAGCCCTGCTTTCAAGTAACATCTTCAAAATGTAACTTAATCAAAAATTAGAAAAGAAATACTCATAATGATGTCAGCTGCTAATATTGTTTTGGTATTACTATTTCTGTATTTATGATGCTAATTTAATAAGTGCTCAGTCTAACTTGTGGGCTACTTTGTGTGAATACTGCTGCACGATAGTGGATGATTATTTGCTATAGTTCAAGTCAAGGATCGAATCCTTTCTTTACTTATAATTCACAAGCTGGTGAAATTTTGTTTTTGCTATTTCGCCTTTGAAATGTATGTAGATAGAAATGGTAATAATAAAGTAAAGTAGATCTCATTTATGGGATCTGTAGTCACTGTGTGCTAGCCAGGTCTAGAAGAAGGTATTGCTGCAGATCCTGCCCAACGGGACCCTGGACTGTGTGTACCTCTTCCTTCACGGAAGAGGTACAGAAACATAAGGACAAAATCCAGCAAACTGAGACACAGCTTCTTTCCCCGAGCTGTGAAATCAAGTTCTCCACCCTCCCTCAATACACACACACACACACACCTTCCCTCCTGAATAGACCTATGGACACCCACACACACACATCGATCGAGCCTCAGGCTATAATTTGCACTGCGTTCACACTGTTTTCATGGACTTTTCTGCCGTTGCTGCCGCTTTATTGCACACATTTGCACACACTTGTTTTAACCTGATTTTTATTCAGTATTTAAGCAAAATCTTTATTGTAGTGTGTTTGTTTATTATTATGTAAGAGTGTGATAGCTACCAAGAGAAATTTCATTATGTGAATGCATGATGACAACAAAGAATTCTTGATTCCTATTTTTTACTGGCACCCTTTAGCTCTTGTGATGACACCTAGGCCATCTTTTGTTGTGCTGTGCTTTGTTCTTTGTCTTGCAAGAGCAAATTAGAGTGTAATGAGCTGCATGAGTCACACTTGGCGGAATGAGCTGGGTTATAAAACCTCTACTCCACAGGAGATCAGAAAATTTATATCTGAAAATAAAAACTGAAAACTTGAAAACTGGTTAAAAGATGTTCCATTAAAATGATTTCAATGTGCACAGACCTCCTCAGGCAGCTCAGCGCATTGTTGGGATGGAGCTCCAACAGCCGGACTCCATCTATGCCACCAGACTGAAGAAGAAGGCAGACAGGATAATCACAGACAGTACTCACCCTGGACATTCCCTGTTTGAACCACTGCCATCAGGCAAACGGTTCAGAGCAATAAAGACAAGGACTAATAGACTCAGAGACAGTTTCTTTTGCAGAGCTGTGCTCTCCTCTGCGCCATTCTCCACCATGTTCCACACTAATATGTAATTGTTAATTTTTCCACATTGCACAACCAAATGATAGTGCTACACTGCTGATGCACTGTTGCATTTATTTACTATACATTACATTTTTTTGGATAAGCAGAAGAAGATGAATATGATGAATAATTATTTTTACTTAAGCTTCCTTTAACTATGTGTAGCTCTTCTAAGCTGCTCATTATTTGATTTTCTTATGTGCCCTACGTGTGAATTGTTTTTGTTTTATTTTTATAGAGAAAAGCCAGAATGTCATTGTACCTGGTGTATAATGACAATAAAGTTTCATTCATTCATTCATTCATTAATTCATTAACATATATTATGAGCCATAGCTGCCCCGACAAATGTCATGTTGCATAAGAGATCAAACAAAATTTGGGTTGAATAGTTTTTGCAATTTTTACTTAAGCATAAGTTGTCATCCCACCTAAGTATCTTAATAATGCAACTTATCTGGAAAATATTAAGTACCAGGTGGGGACACAAGCCCCTCTCACCATAGTGGGTTGCGTCAGGAAGGGCATCCAGCGTAAAACCTCTGCCAACTTTCTGATGCAATCTGATGCTATCACAGACGCACGCTGCATCCCCAAAGCTAACAGCATCGTGGATGACCCCACACACCCTTCAACACATCCTCACCCTCCTGCCATCTAGAAAGAGGTACTGGAGAATTCGGGCCCTCAAAACCAGACTGTGTAACAGTTTCTTTCCTCAAGCCATTTTTCTTTTGGCGCTAGTGTCTTGTTCTTGTGTTGTCTTTTCTTTTTGTGCTGTTTTTGCACTTTACTGATTTTGCACTGTTTGCACCTAATTGCATACATTGCACTTTATGTGGCTAGGGGGAAAAAAACCCTTACTCCTAGCTGTATGTTGTTTTATTCATATTTGATCTTTATGTTGCATGTTTATGTAGCACCAGGTCCTGCAGAAATGTTGTCTCATTTCACTATGTTCTGCGTCAGCTACATGTGGTTGAAATGACAGTAAAGCTTCTTAGATCTAAATCTAAAACTGTATTTTAATAAATGTACCACTTCACTTTCCTGTTGGTCCTGTCCTTGTGCTTATCCATGCTTATAGTTTTAGGCATAGTAAGATTAGCATCAGTGTAGTAGAATGGGATTGGTGGCTGGGCAATACATAGTTCCCACAGGCACATTTTTTTTTGTCACGTGACCTCCTTAGCGACGCTATCTTTGTTGGCTAGCTGTACTTGTTTACACACACTGCTGTTTATCTCCCTCACGAATTTTGAACTGTTTTGATGTCAGATCGCCGGCATTCACGTTGTGACCCGGGCGAGTTGCCGCAGCATTCAGGATGCACTCACGATGTATTCTCTTTTGATGTTGATATCGTTTGGCATCAGTGCCCCTGATCATGCCATTTTGACCGGCTATTATGGGCAATACTGGGACTATGCCGGGAATGCAACGGGAATTGCCAGCCTTCTGACGGGAATATAATGGCAATAGATCGTCAGTAACCCCATTTTCAGCCGTTTCACGCAGTTTTGATAGGAAACGCTAAATCAGCACAGATCGCCATAACTGGCACTATTACGACTCCAGTGGAATGATGGTTGAATGGGGGTCAAAGACGCGCACCATTATTTTGTGCTGGCACGCAGCTTTTATACCAGTGAGACATTCCAGGCCTACAAGTCACTGGAGGTATACAATCAGTTTTGTTAATGGTTGGGTTGGCGACGTTTGCTCAAGTGTCCTGAATGCACAGCTGCCTACAGCTTGCCTATAGCAATGGCGGCAGCTCGTATGTTGTAAAGTCATGTGGGAACTATGTATTATATTTCAGGTGGAGCCATTGCCA
>VUQH01007465.1:3468-30676 GCA_015106775.1 Etroplus canarensis | reverse complement strand
GGAAGGTTTACAAGACAGTAGTGAGACCTGCTATGATGTATGGTTTGGAGATGGTGGCAATGACAAAAAGACAGGAAACAGAGCTGGAGGTGGCAGATCTGAAGATGTTGAGATTTTCATTGGGAGTGACCAGGATGGACAGGATTAGGAATGAGACATCAGAGGGACAGCTCATGTTGAGAAGTTTGGAGACAAAGTCAGAGAGGCAAGGCTGAGATGGTTTGGACATGTTCAGAGGAGGGATAGTGGATATATTGGACAAAGGATGTTGAAGATGGAGCTGCCAGGCAGGAGGAGAAGAGGAAGACCACAGAGAAGATTCATGGATGTAGTGAAGGAGGACATGCAGAGGATTGGTGTGAGGGAAGAGGATGCAAGGGATAGGAGGAGATGGAGGCAGATGATCCGCTGTGGCGATCCCTAACAGGAACAGCCAAAAGAAGAAGAAGAAGAAGAAGATTTACTTTAGAGTTCTGAATTTTCCTCCACTTACACCACTGCTACACAGAGCTATTTACATGCCTCTGGATGTCTCATAAGCTTAAACAAGCCATTATCTTCTGACATCTTTAATCAACGAGGTGTTCTCCCCCTCAGGACAACAACTGATTAGACATATTATTTTATACCCATTTCTGTGAACCTTTAGGCAAAGCAGTTTTTTTAATCCAAGGAGACTGACTGTTGCTGAGATACTGGAGCTTTGGAGTAGACAAAATGCCTCATCCATTCTAACATTTAGTTACACAGTAAATGAAGCACTCAGTCTAGTCTTCATACACTCAATGAAGGTCATGCAATTCATCGTTTGAGCAGATCAAAGGTGGCCCCTCTGTGTTTTTCCACATTAACATAATGGCAAAGCTGATGCTGTAAATGTTGAGAAGCACTCTTATGAAAGCAGTGTGACCCTCCTTCTCAGCTCTGCGGCCCTGTCCTCTCTGTCTCTGGCCATCATTCAGCTCAACTCGTCACAGGTCAGCGCCACTCTGGCTGTCAGAGGCCGCTTCCTTGACGCCAGGAGGGAAGGAGAAATGCAGAGGAAGCTTATTGAAAGAGCGATGTGAGTAATAGTAGGGACCTCTGATTGACAGAAAGAATTTTAGTGTGTGGTCAACTGTAAAATGAGTTACTTTATGCTTAAGTCTGACATTGAATGAAGGCTGATTTTAAACATTTGAAGCACAGAAAAGACAAAATGACATGAATTAAAAATACAAAGTAAAAATTCTTTTGACATTCTGTGGCTGTCATGACAAATATGACTGCATAGGTAACAGCTTTTAAGACCATCATTATCTCAAAGTGAGGAACATTTTTTCTGATTCAAAGGTTACATCACAGCTTGATTTTTCACATTTATTTTTTAAATTTTATTTAAAGTCCTCATCTTCAGTATATTTCAGTATATTTATTATTATCTTCTTTCTTATTAAGAAAATGGCCGTGTGTTTCTGAATGTATGCTGTTTATAATATTTCTAGACTATTTCGTATTTCGGCCTGACAGATAAAGAACTATAGAAAGTGTGTGGCTCTGTTTTCAGAGAGCATAACCGCAGTACAGAGGACAAACAAACATACCAAGCATGGGTTAAAACCATGGAGCCAATATACAACAACATCTATGAGTTCACGCGGGTGAGTTTTTACTTTTTTTTTTTTTATAAGTGTCAGTATATCCCATCAGAGCTCTTTAACACTTCATTTTTTTTCTTTCCCCAGAAAAACTCAATAATTTCAGACTCACAGGTAATTCATTCTTTTATACTGCTGCTTATTACAGTACTTACTATGCTACCCGTTTTGCTTTTTTGTTAATTTGTCCTTTCTTTTCCTCCTGGCAGTCTCTAACAGATGCTGCTGCAGTACTGCTCTACACCATGAAGCACAGCAACAGGAAATCCATCTCACTGAAGAATAAACACAGGCTCTAGCCGAATGTCTTCCTTCACCTTTTACCTCGTTGGAAGCAACTCAAATCATGAATGACAAGCCTAAACACTGCAGATGGACTTTGATTATTTGGCTGAATGAATATCCTTCAAATATTTCACAGTGTAAATAACGCATTACAGTATATCACACACCTCATTTGTCATGTTTAGACCATTTGATTTCTCCAGTATTACACATGAAAACTGCTGAGACAGTATACAGTAACTACGGGTGTGTTTGACACTGTCCCTGTGGCTGAGTTTGTGCACTGACCAAAGCACCCAGTAAAAACCTGAGTCAGAAACACCATCATGAAGCTAGATACTTTCATGTCAGCAAACATGTCTTACAGCAAATAAAAAAACCTCTGAAGCTAATGAAAAGATTCTTAAAAAGATAAGTGATTTTTGAGCAGATATTTTATTTTAATTGCAAGATATATATACCATGCACAATATGCCTCATTAGAACCCTATACTTTATGTTTTAAGACATATGAGAACTAATTCTGACACATCCAAGAAGAGTATTACACTACTGTGTATACTTTAAAGCACATATTCTGTGGTTATAAATGTAATGCTGAATCTGAGAGTTCATATTTAAGGACTACAAAGGTAGTGGACAATGGAGTACAAACAAAATAAGACTGAACAAACAATAATCATGCCTGAGATAGAAGACAAGGCATATACAGACATGCGTTTCTCTGGGGCTCCCCTTACAACACAAATGGCTGAGCAATCTTCTGCGCTGCATTGAAATGGATTACTACTGAGTGCTGGCAGGTTCCATCCAAGTAGCACATATAAAAACCAGACTTCAATCACAGTACGCAGAATTATGCTGAGCAGGTAGAAGCCTATAGCACCTCTGTTTTTGTGAAAATCTATGACCATCTTGCCCTTGGCATCTGCCGCCACTACCTGAGCTTCCTCTTTCCCCGCAGTCTCCAGCTCCACATCTGCCTTCACCCGGGAACTCCTTTTCTGTGCCACTGAGCGGAGGTGGGAGGTGAACAGCTCCATGAGCAGGACAGAGATGACAACCAGTACAAACATGAAGTTCCAGGCCATCATCATGGGTTTGTCAAAGTGTTTGTTAAAACAGGCCTTGGTACAAATGCTATCTCTGGTGCTGTTGCAGGTGAAGTCAGCATCCAGTTTAGTGAAGGGCAACTCTGCAATGAAGAGGATCACAAGGCGAATGCACAGGAAGCCGAACCACAGGGAGCGGCACTTGTAGGTGGCAGTGGCATCCACTGCTGTCCTCAAGATGGGGATGAGGCCTGTTACTATTGCCGCCATTGTCACTTTTAAAATAGAATAGAATAGTTACTTTGTCATTCAGAACACACACCAGTTAGTGCACACTGGATGATATAAAAGCAGTATTCAACAATTACATGTATGCAAAATTGTTGTACCTTGACGTCACCTTCAACGGATGAAGGTACTTTGAAGTGCCAGTTGGGACACCTTCAAAGTTTAAGTTTAGGTTTCCTTGATGTCAGTGTGTGTGCTGTGTGTAGTGTGAAGACATTGGTGTCTGTATGCTGTAAACATTTTGGCCTCCTGTTGGAGTTATAATAGTTAACGCTGCAACGGAGTTTTAATTTTTTTAAAGTCTATTTACTAATCAGCTCTGCACGAGAAATTTACAATATTGGAAACAGAAGCTGGCAAAACACATAAACCCTACTGCTAAAAGTATAAGTTAATTATGACAGATCATATCACTTTTTGTTGCTCAGATCTTGATAAGAGTGTTTCTGTATCCTAACTTGAGTTTGTGTTCAGAGACTGGACAGTCTGTTGTAGATGTTGACTCCAAGGTCAATAATAAATCTGCCCTGCACATTAAAGGGTCTTTTCATCTTAGAATGGGATGTACCTCCAATATGAAATGTGCAGACACACATTCTCATCAACAAAAATTCTAAAACTTGCAACAGATGCCTTAACGCATCAAGCACAAAACTGCCCTTTATATGCATTCCCAAATATCACAGTGACGCTCCACACTATTATTAATGAGTCAAATGTAGTACATATGAGAGCCTACCTTTAAAAGCTGCAGCCAACTAGTGGAATAGTCAGTGGCGTTGCATTCAGTCTTATGGCTTCACAAAATGGTAGTCATCAATATATGTGTTACCATTTCTCAGCAAACGATCTGCTGACATGGCCTCACTTTGTTTTAACATCTTCATTCTCAATACTAAATACGACAGACAATAAATATGAACACAACATAAAAATAATTCCCAGAATATGGCTGATTTTGGCACATTACATATTTTTATTCATATAAAAAAAATTTCTGAATATTTCTGAATGAAACCTATCTTTTGCAACTTCACAAGTTTTATAATAATTACAGAGAAAACAGTTCAGAAAAAATACAAATAAAAAATCTGTAATTAAAAAGCTTTTTGTAAAAACATGTTTAACATAAATCCTAGGTATTTATTTTATTCTGCTTTTCTTTTATAGTGTTTGTAACACTATATTTTTAAGAAGCGCTTACAACAGATAAGACAATTTCATGATACAGTATTTATAATACAGTACACTATATATTTTAATACATTAACATCATATGGACTTTTTAAAAATACTGTGGTAATACAAAACAAAGACCAAATGCCAACTGTTCATATAGAGAAATTGTATTTTTTAAATTTTTGAAAGACATTATTTTGAAAAATCAGCCCCATCATCTATAAAAGATTTAAGGTCACTGGGTAATTACCACTGGAATTAAAATTACAGAGAAGTAAAGAAGTTTAAATTCCTTCTTCTTTCACTAAGTACTCTGGAAGAGAGTGAAAAGCAGTGACAGGTACAGTCACTGGGACCGTTATTGACATGGTGCTGGGTTCAACAGAAGAGGGAGACACCTCGCTGGGGGGTGGAGGAGAGGGAAGGGGGTCTGTGTGAATGATGTTTATGTCACTGAGCTGTGGGGCAGCCGGTGTGGCATCTGCATGAGTCCGCAAGTGCTTGCGAAGGTATGCAGCAAACAGAAAGGCTTTGCCACAGTGGGGACAGCTGTGAGGTTTGCTGGGGGAATGTGTCTTCTGGTGTTTACGCAGTCCAGATTTGTTGAGGAAGCCCTTGCTGCAGATGTTGCAGATGTGTGGTCTCGGCTTGTGACACTGCTTTTCATGCTCCTGCAAGTCTGCCAGCTGTGCAAACTCTGCATGGCAGGTTTTACAGATGTGTGAACCCAGCGGCACAATTTTTGTAACAGAAGAAGGAGTCGAGTCAATGGTGTGAAGGTTTTCGTGGGCCTGAAGTTCTTCCCAGGCACCAAATGTAGCATCACAGTGAGTACAGGAGAACTGAGGGAGAGTTGTGTGGGCAGTAAAGCCTGAGGCTGACCCAGGCTCGGTCTCCTGCTGCTGCTGTTGCTGCTGCTGCTCAGACTGCTCAGCAAGGTGAGTTCTTTCATGTTTGCGCAGGCTTGAAGACACCACAAATGACTTCAAACACTCCTCACATTTGAAAGGCCTCTCTCCAGAGTGCACACGTCGGTGTTTGTTGAGGCTAGAGCGCTCAGCAAATGTCTTACCGCACTCAGTACACGAGAAGGGCCTCTGACCTGTGTGGACAAGCATGTGGCGCCGCAGATCCCAGGATGCAACAAAAGCTTTGTCACAGCTCTGGCATTTGTAAGGCCGCTCTCCAGAGTGAACACGCTCATGGACAGCTAGATCAGCTGGCTGCCGAAACCTCTTGGAACACTTATCACAGGGATACGGCTTGAAACCCATATGGGCTCGCTGGTGGCGACGGAAACTGGAGGGGTCTGAAAACATCTTGCCACACTGTGGGCAGAGGAACGGCTTCTCACCAGAGTGAGTGCGGAGATGAGACTGGTAGGAGGAGAGCTGAGTGAATCCTTTACTACACTGCTCACACTGATAGGGTTTATTCTGGGAGTGGATGCGCTGATGGCAGGCCAGGGAGGAAGACCGGGAGAAGGCCTTGCCACAGTCCGAGCACAGATACGGTTTTTCTCCAGTGTGGGAACGCTCATGGTTTTTTAGGTCCTTCAGCTCCGTGTATGTTTTGCCACACTCCTCGCAGGCATACGGCCGATGGCCCTGATGGTTCCTCCTGTGCTTTCGGAACACTGAGGGATCAGCAAAACTCTTCCCACACTCGGCACAGAAGTATGGCTTCTCTCCAGTGTGAGAGCGCATGTGCACCTTCAGTTTGGACAAGGTTGGGTAGCTCTTAGAGCACTGACGGCAGGAGTAAGGACGCTCTCCACTGTGCTGTGTCATATGGATCCTGAGGCATATCGCCTGCATGAAGGCCTTACCGCACTCTGTGCATACAAAAGGTTTCTCCCCAGTGTGAGAGCGGCTGTGGTTGCGTAGCTCTGTGGGTGTCTTATAAGCCTTGTGACAGTCAGGACACTGAAAGGGGCGCTGGGCCGAGTGAGTGCGCTCATGCTTTGACAGCTGAGCCTTGCTCGAGAATGTTTTGGCACACTCTGGACACGGGTGCTGCTGCTGGCGTTCCTTCACATGTACTGAAACCTTGTGGCTCTGCAGAGCTGACAGACTCTTGAAAGCCTCTGCGCATGCAGAGCATTTGAAAAGGGGTTTGGCTTTTGGAGGCCTGCCTCTGCCACGTTTTTTTGCAGGCTGATCCCTCTCCACCTCTTCCTCTTGTTGGCTCTCATCATCCTGCACAGGAGTGGTGTATTCTGCTGCAAAAGGTGGTCTGCCAGGCTGAGCAGAGGTCATCTTTACATCTGCTAAAATCTGAAATAAAAAAGGTGCCTTTTAATAACAGTGTAAAAAATAAAAACATCATTAGCAGCATGAGACAAAAGCAGCTCCACAGACACGAAGCTTCTGATAGTTATGCATGTGGAGAGCAGATCTTCAGTGACAGTGGCTTATGGTGGACTAGAAATAATCAGTGCAGCCCAGTCAGATAATCAGAGAAATATGTGGGTGTGCGTTTAATAACAAAATGGCTGGCATTAGGACCTCAGGGACAATAAGCTAGCCGCTTTGATGCCAAAGGAAGTTGGCGAAGCGATGTCAAAAATCACAGTGCATGAACGACTGACACGTGCCCGACCGGAGACAAAAGATCAAAGATCTCAGCTCAGTGTGATGACCCTGCGAATAACCGGGCGCGATATGTATGTATGTGTACCCCTCTGCTAGCCTCCTTGCTAAACATTTTTCCTAACTCAAAATGGCTGGCTTTAGGACCGGCTGCACCGATTCTCTCCACATCATCATCACCATGACCGTAAATGTACGGCATGCATTTAGCTGCTACTTGCTATTTTTGTGTGCGCGTGTGTATTAGGAAAAACAAAGGTCGTTCTTACCGGAATCGGGACATTAATCGCTGGTCAGTGATGCCTCGGTAAACGGCTGCATTTACTGTGAGGGGACGGCGGCGGCTGCTGACTGGCTGGCTGGCTGGCTGTGTTGCTGGCGCTAGGACCCTGGTGACGACAGCTCTCCGTAAGCCAAGTGTGCAACGATTTGATGCGTTTACATTCTAGCATTTTAACAATATAAAGAAACCCACTGAGAAAACGTTAAACTTGGGAAAATGCTTAAAGTATGTATACTTTGTAGTGCACAGCTAGCAACCTTAATGTGTGCGCGGTAGATAATTTACTTTGCGAATGAACTGAAAATGAATATTTCAGATCCTGGTTTTCGTTTGCCTTCGTTATTTCTTTCTTTTTTCAAAATTATTTTACGGCTGAATCTTTATTGCGTTATTTGTTTAAAACTTAATCCCATCTAGTCGCTGTGAAGAGGGAAGTATTTCTCTGTTGCACATTTCCTGTTTCCTAGCAACAAGCGCAATGTGGAAATGGAGATGGAAGAAAAAAAGGACAATTGGAAAAAGGGGGGGCTGCCTTTGACATTAAAGTAACATTTTTAAAATAACTAGTGGAGCCATATCTTCGGACCCTGCGTTGAATGAATTCTCCTGCAGGTATTAAATTCTATGCATTCGCTGGCCTTTGGAGTTTAGTATTTTAAAGGCTTTTTGGTGCAATGTTTGTTTAGCTAGCTCGTAGCCCGCTAATGTTACCTCACTGCTTTTTACCTTTAATAGTTAAGTTGCTCTGGCTTCCTAAAAGCTCATTGAGGACTTCTGTACTCGTTAGGTTTTCTTCATGATGTTGGGCGGATTGTGTGTTTGCTGTGTCAGTGCGTTTGTAGTGAGAGGCGTTGCTTTCCTGGTGTGTTGACATTGCTAGTTCAGTTAGCCTCCTGGTGCAGTGGTGTAGCACAACATGTCAGTGTGTTTACATTTAGTTAATAAGTCTGCCCTGGTGCATGCCGACTCTATTTAACTGACAGAGGGTAACATTTTTTCCTAAACTGTATGTACAGTGCTGTCCAAAAGTTTCGAACCACCCCTTATTTCTCTATTTTTTTGCCTGTAAAACTTGCCTCCAGACTTTGTCATTTTCTAAAGTGCTCTTGAGCAGTAGTTCACCAGGCCTTCTGAAGGTCTTTCAAAGTTTGTCTTTGGTCATTGGCAGCTTTTTTTTTACTAATTTTCAGCCCAATCGTCAAACCTGGTCATTTTCAGTGGAATGTTTTTGTTGTTGTTGTTTGTTAAGCCACATAGACACAGTAATTTTCAAAAGTATGCATACCCCTTGAACTTTTCTACATTTTGTTACGTTACTACCACAAACAAGTGTATTTTATTGGAATTTTATTTGATTGACCAACACAGAGTAGTGCATAATTGTGAAGTGGAAGGAAAATGATTCATGGTTAAAAAAATTTTATAAATAAAACTCTGAAAAGTGTGGTGTGCATATGTATTTAGCCCTCTTTACTCTCATACACCTAAATAAAATCCTATGTAACCAATTGCTTTCAGAAGTCGCTTAGTTAGTAAATAGAGTCCACCTGTGTGTAATTTAATCTCTGTATAAATACAGCCATTCTGTGAAGGCTTCAGAAGTTTGTTAGAGAAAATTAGTGTACAGATGGCATCCTGAAGCCCAAGGACCACACTAGGTAGGTCAGGGATAAAGTTGTGGAGAAGTTTCAGGCAGGTTTAGGTTGTAAAAAAAATATCCCAAGCTTTGAATATCTCTCAGAGCACTGTTCAGTCCATCATCAAAAAATGGAAAGAGTATGGCACAACTGCCATAACTAAACTGACAGGCTTGGCTGTCATGTTTTACTTCCATAAACACAGCATGCAACACAGCGGCATGTGATGTCACACTTTCTTCTGCGCATGAGGGTCACTTCAAGGCCGGAGATTGTTCACACTGGAGTCTAATGGTGGTCGTATTTAAATTATATTGTGAATGACCACGCAAAAAAAAATCGGCTCTCAGCTAAAAATTGGAATTTCCTAAAGTGGAAACGTAGTGTTAGTTACATACTTCACAAATCTGGCCTTTATGAAAGAGTAGCAAGAAGAAAGCCATAAGAAGCCCTGTGCAACATGCGGAAAAGGTACTCTGGTCAGATGAGACAAAATTGTAATTTTGTGGCCTAAATGCAAAATGCTATGTGTGGTGGAAAACTAACACCAAACCTTGCCCTGAACACAGCATCCCCATCGTGAAACATGGTGGTGGCAGCATCATGCTGTGGGGATGCTTTTCTTCAGCGGGTATAGGGAAGCTGATCAGAATTGATTAAAAGAGAAACAGAGCAAAATACAGGGCAATCTCAGAAGAAAACCTGTTAGTCTGTAAGAGACTTGAGACTGGGGTGGAGGTTCGCCTTCCAGCGGAACAACAACCCTACACATTCAGCCAGAGCTACAATGGAATGATTAAGATCAAAGCATAATCATGTGTTAGAATGGCCCAGTCAATGTCCAGACCTAAATCCAATTGAGAATATGTGTCATCTCTCCAATTTGACTGAGCTTGAGCTACTTTTGCTGAGAAGAATGGGCAATATTTTGAGTCTCTAGATGTGCAAAGCTGGTAGAGATGTACCCCAAAACATTTGCAGCTGTAATTGCAGTGAAAAGTGGCTCTACAAAGTATCGACTTGGGGCTGAATACAAATGCACGCCATACTTTTAAGTTTTATTTATGAAAAATGTTTTAACCATGAATCATTTTCCTTCCACTTCAAAATTATGCACTACTTTGTGTTGGTCTGTCACACAAAATCCCAATAAAATACATTTATGTTTGTGGTTGTAACATGACAGGTTAAAATGTTCCAGGGGTACAAATAACCTCAAGGCACTGTAGATGGATAAATTTTAATGTCTGTCCCAATGGTGACAGGAATTCTTCTTTTGACAAGGTTCAAAATACACGCGCTTCACATCTAAAACACATTTAACACATTTAAAAACACACATTAAAAGCACACCTGGATGAACAGTGTATGGTGACTACTTTGTGTTTTTTAGGATAGTTATTGCAGAGGAAATTAAAGATTTCTCATGAATATTTTTGGGCCAGCAGTGCTTTGTAGCACCTTTCTGATGATGGTAACATGAATTAATAATAGAGGGGATGAGAAGGGCCCTCAGTGATGAGTGTGACTTTTCTCATCACTGCTTCACCTATAGATTATTCAAGTTTAAAAAGGTACCTAACACAAGGGATGAACCAGTGTTGTGTCTGCATAACTTGGCAAAGAACAATAGGCAACCATGGAAACCTGCTGAATATGTGAATTAAAAGACATATCTTGATCAAACGTGACTCCAAGTTTCCTTGCGGTAGTACTGGAGGCTGAGGTAATGCCATTGATAGTAACTATGTGGTCTGAAAGTGAATCTCGATTTTTAGGACTGAGAAAAATGACTTCAGTTTTTCCTGAGTTTAATAGTAGAAAATTGGAGGTCATCCAGACCTGTAGGTTTTCAAGAAAAGTCTGCAACTTCACTACCTGATTGGTTTCATTAGGCTTCATAGATAAATAAAGCTGGGTGTCATCAGCATAACAGTGAAAGTGTATATCATGTTTTCTAATAATGGCGCTTTTCAGAATGAACAAATAGGTCCAAGTGCAGAACTCTGTGGAACGTTGTAACAAACTCCAGCAGGTGTAGAGGACATATTATTTGTATATACTGGAATCTATCAGACAAGTATGACTCAAACCAGTCAAAAGCAGTACCCTTGATCTGAATAATACGTTCCATTCTTTGTAATAAGATTTTGTGGTCAATGGTGTCAAAGGTAGCACTTAAATCTAACAGGACCAGTACAGAGACACAACCACTGTCAGAAGCAGTTAGGTCATTAGTGACTTTAATTAATGCAGTTTAGTAATTTGGTGGACTCTAAAACCAGACTGGAACTCCTTATCCAAACGTCACACTGCAGGTATTAGTTGATTGAAAACTGGGTTTTTTTTCAAGGACTTTAGAGATAAAAGAAATGTTCAGTATATGTCTGTAGTTGGCTAAAACATCAGGATCAAGAGTGGGCTTTTTGAGCAAAGGTTTAATGACTATTAGCTTAAAGGCCTATGGAACATACCTAGACAACAGAGATAATTTTATTAGATTAAGAATAGAGGTGTTGATAAAGGGTAAAACATCCTTAAAAAAATCTAGTAGGGATGGAGTCCAACAGACATTTTAGAGGCCTTGCTTATTGACAGGCAGATAAGTGGGAGAAAAACAGGCTAAATATGATTTTAAATTCAGTCTTTCACAGCCAGAGTTGTAGCATCAAATATATTTTAAATTGTATTTTAGGCAGCTTGTCAGAAAAAAAACACATTTGTCCCCATTTCTTTAAATGAATCTACAAAAATGCCAATGATAGCACAGTTTGGCAGGCATAATTTTTTTTTATACCAGCAAGATGATTCCCTAAGAGCTGTTAGCTAAAACCTTGGAATATCTCAGCATGGTGTGCAGTGTATCCTTAAAAATTTGAAGACACTAGATAAGTAGTAGGCCTAAAAAACTATCAACAGCAGATTAACAGTATCTGAAAGTCAAATTCAACATCCAGAGAAGAGCTTTGCAATGTCCTTTAAGAGTCCTAGAGAGCTATTTATGAAGACTATTTAAAGAAATAAAAAGAAAGTTTGGCTAAGAAAGTTAAAGCTGTGTTGAAGAACAAAGGTGGTCATAGCACATATTGACTTTCAAGCTTGTTAGAATAGTAGAAATTGTGTTTCTGTCTTATGTACTATATTTCCATTTGTTTTCACATTTCAATAATTCGTTACACCTATTTCTCATTTTCCTAGCAAAATATAAAGAAGTGAGGCATGGCAAAAGTGCTTGCCCATAGGGAAAGCACTTGGTTATGGTGGGAGTGAAGAAGTCCCTTTTAACAGGAACAGGAAGAGACCTCCAGAAGAACCAGGCTCGGGGAAGGGCAAACATCTGTGCCCATTTGAGGGGTGAAGGAGAGCATAGAGAGACCAGGACAGAACAAACTATGAGAGAGAGGAGACAACATTTAAGGATAAGCAGTAGTAGCATATATATGCTTGGGGAGTATAGAATAAATACCTGGTGCATCGGTTCCCCAGAAGCATGAGCTTATTGCCCCATAACTATAAGCTTTATCAAAAAGGAACATTTTTAGCCAAATCTTAATATTAGAGAGAGCGTCTTTCTCCCGAATCGAACTAGGAGCTGGTTCCAGATGAGAGGGTCAGGATAGCTGGAGCCTCTGCCTTCCATTCTACTTTTAAAAACTTTAGGAACATCAAGTAAGCCAGTATTCTTAGAGGGAAGTTTTCTACTGAGATAGCATAGTACTAACTAATCCAAGATAGGCTGGTGCCTGATTATTCAAGACTTTGTGTGTGAGGAGAAGCAATTTAAATTTAATTTGAGATTTAACAGGGAAATATGATTTCTGTTTTTAGTCTACGTTAGTTGTATTAAGTAAAGTTCTTATCTTTAAGACAAAACATAATAGTAATGATAAGTTATCTACAGCATCCTAAAATGTGTGGTTGATGTGCTTCATAAAACTAAAAATTGTTTCCTACATTAATGTGTTCAGCACCTGCACCACACTTCTAACTGAATTCTCCTCTGTCCTCAACAGCTCAGTTTGTCTGGATTCCCCAAATTCCACTCACTCTTCTAATCTTCTGGGACCTGTTCAGGACATCTGTGGTGTTACCAGCCTGACATTCCTTGGATCGTTTTGTAAAGAACTGTCTTCTTTTTATATGGATAAGAGAGGCATCTAATGCATTTCTGCCCTGCATATTCAAACACTCTGTGTCTGGCACACTTAATTCAATCCTTATCTTGTGATGGCAGTGCAAGACCCTTGCAGGACGACAGGTTTTCCTTGCAAACAGTGTGGCATGGTGTGTCCCAATATGCTCAGTCTGCTGGAACATGAGGAATGTCATCATCAGCAAGATGATGAACGCAAATTTAAATGTGACGAATGTGGACGTGGTTATAGGCATGCTGGAAGCCTAACTAACCACAAAAAGACTCATGAAGTAGGTTCTTTTCAGTGTAACATATGTGGTAAAGAAAACTCTAATGCTTCAGCCTTGAAGAGTCATCTCCGGAGCCACACTTCACTAAAGAAGTATTCCTGTGCAGAATGTGGAAAAGCTTTTCGACTGGCAACGCAGCTGGCTACACATGAGAGGGTTCACCTTGCAAGACGAGCAAAAGAGCAGTCATATAGGAAGGTAGACATGGACTATTCCACACGTGAAAATGAAAATGAAAATGATCACCCACATCACCTTAGTGAGCACTTGGCCAGTGTTGGGATTTCCACAGCAAATAGTCCATCTGAGGACAAGACAGAAGTTATTTCTAATGTACAATCTGAGACCTCAGAGGATGCAGTAAGTCGACCATTCAGATGTGATTTATGTGATAAATCATACATACACCATCGAAGCCTGACCAACCATAAAAAGACTCACCAGGTAGGAACTTTTGAGTGCACAGTATGTTTCAAACTGTTCAGTAACATGGCTGCCCTTTATAGCCATCAAAGAACTCACAAGGCAAGAAGCGGGACTGACCTCAGTTCAATAGGTGGGTCATACGCAGGCTCACCTCCGGACCAGTTTTCACCTCAGAGCCAAGATGCTCGGGTAAATTTTTGCCATTTATGTCAGGTACTTTTCCCAAACAATGAGGAGTTCCAGGAACACATCCAAATGCACAACTCTTCATCTTTGTCATTTGGCCTTCATGATCCTTTATCAGAGAACCATAATGTATCATATGAAAACAGTATTGCTTCACCAGAGTCTAACTTTTATGTTTCTCCCATAAACAATATTCCTTCAGTGTCATTAACAGATAATCATGGAGACTTTGATCAGCCACAAGAGAAGATTAAAAGAAACAGTCAGATATACTCAGATTGCTCCAGTAATCAAACCCCATCATCCAGTAGCACTCAGGGAGAACCCCCAAACATAGACACAAAACCTCTCAGTCCTACCCCGATGCCCACACAAAACACTTGCAATGCACCTGAAATTGAAGAGACTTCAACTGTAGATTCTGATGAGCGTCCCTTCAAGTGTCAGATCTGTGGTAAAAGCTACCGGCACTCTGGGAGCCTCATCAATCACAAAAGGTCACATCAGGTTGGGATTTACCAGTGCTCCATCTGTAGAAAGAATTATCCTCACCTGGCAGCCCTCAAAAGTCATCTTCGCCTCCACAAAGCTCAGCCATCTTCTTTTAACCTCAGTGCTGAGGGAGATTGGCTCTCCTCAGAGCCCCTAACTTTGGATAACCAGCAGGGCAGCTTCTCTTCCCTGGATGAAGAGGAGAACAGTGCTCGCCCTGTGCTTTGTATGGATCAGGAGAATGGAGTTGACCACTGCAATGGAGCACTGTACCATGAGCAGTTCAATCAGGACTTTTCCCAGGATATGAATGTGCATCTACCTCACAATGAACACCTGATGCAGAGGCACATGTGTGCAGACTGTGGTGAGACATTTGCAGATATTGCAGGGATTAAGTCTCACAGTTGCCCATTGCTGCAGCAGCAGCAAAATGATACAAATAATGGTGGCTATGAAAACAGTTTAAACTTCCAGGCCAGTAATGGTCATTGTGAAGTCGGAAATCCGGGAAGTGATACAGAGTTCCACGGTCTGACTGCTACCCACAGCCAAAATCACTTTGAACAGAATTTCCAAGAAAATGTGAACAGTGACCATCTGAATGGCAACAGAGAAAATGATAACACTGATGAAGAAGATGATGGTGACCTTTATCAGTGCTCCATATGTGGCAACAGCTACACTACCATGAGGGCTCTGAGGAGCCATCTTCGAGGGCACACACAGTCCCATGGTACTCCTGCAAGCTCAGGGCCTTCTTCCATGTCCTCTCATGAAGAGATGAAAGATGAGGAGTCGGGAGAGATGATGATCTGTAGTACATGTGGGGAAAGTTTTGCCAATAGACAAGACTTGATTACTCATCAGCTTGTACATGATCAGGACCAGATAGATCATGTTAAGCATTTACATATGAATAGTGATGCTTCTGAAAGCAAGGGGGACGCACAGAACATCATCTGTGGAAGCTGTGGTATCTTCTGCACCAGCTATCATCATCTTGAGAATCATGAATGCGCAGCTAAAAGAAAACACAAGTTAATAGACAGTAAAGGAGAATTGACTGTAGATGATGTTGCCCAGCGTGAAGACACGAGTCTCATCAAAGAAACAGTTGATGCTGAGAGTCGTCAATACACATGTGATCAATGTGGCCGATCATACAGGCACGCCGGATCCCTCCTTAACCACAAAAAATCCCACAAAACAGGTGTTTTCAGGTGTCTCGTCTGCCAGAAACGCTTCTACAACCTGCTGGCCCTTAAAAACCATCAGAGATCCCACTTTGATATTAAGAGGTTAGTTTCATGCATCCAAGATTTTACATTTGCTATTTCTGTTGCAAACTCTCAGTGCTTATTGGAAAGTACAAATAATTATGGAAAAAAAATCAGTTGCCTATATAGAGTGTTTTTTTTCCTTTCCCACAGAAGTGTTTGTCATTGTGGTTTTACTTGTTGTGTATACTGTTTCCAGTTTTAAAAACATAGACTTAACTATAACCTTTTTCTCCTCCCCCAGACATACTTGTCATGAGTGTGGGAAAGCCTTCAAAATTCAGAAGCAGCTACTGAATCACCTGAGAAGACACAAAGAGAACCAAGCCAAAATTCAGGAACTCAACAATCAGATTCAGGCCCTTATGCAGATGAATAGGACCAGGTCAGATGGAGGAATACAGTCCTTAGCTTCAAATGCCAGTCAGGCTTTTAATTCTGCTCAGAACCACAAGCAACCAACTGAAGAAAAGGAAGTACAAACAAAGATGGATATTTCAGTGAAATCAGAAGACACAGGTGACAAACGACCTTTTGCCTGTGACCAGTGTGGGCGTACATATCGCCATGCAGGAAGTTTGGTTAACCACAGAAACTCACATAAAACAGGTGAATATTACTGTTCTGTATGTAACAACACTTACTCTAACCAGCTAGCAATGAAGAACCACTTGCGCACCCACTTTGCATATAAAAGGCACTCTTGCCAAAACTGTGGAAAAGGCTTTAGAGGAAAGAAACAGCTATTAGCTCACATCTGTGGAGACCTCAGAAAGGATGAGGCTGGAGGCAGGAGGGGCCTAAAGTCTAAAGCCTTTAAGTGTAAGGAATGTAAGCAGGCCTTTTTCTCTGCTGACCAACTGGCAGACCACACCTGTGATCAACCTTCAGGTAGCAGGGAAGCACAATTAGACATGTCTCCCAATAAAGAGGAGCGACCTTTCACATGCAACATATGTAATCGCAGCTATCGTCATGCAGGCTCACTGCTGAATCACAAAAATACCCACAAGACAGGACACTACTGTTGCACCTTCTGTTCTAAGCCCTTCACTAACCCCATGGCTTTACGCAATCACACACGCATCCATACACAGAAGAAAAAGTACGTGTGTCTCACATGTGGAAAGGCCTTCCGTCTCGCCAGCATTCTGCACAACCACCAGAGGGTCCACAATCGGGCGGTGAGTCACTTCAGCTGCCTGGCGTGTGGGAAGCACTTCCAGGGCAGATCTGGCTTGAAGAGGCATCGCTGCCGTAGAAGTCAAGAGAATGCAAGCTCTGCATTCCAGCAGTCAGAGAGGGGAGACAAGTGTTTCACGTGAGTCTTTTTTTGTTTATTAGTCATTACTTGGGTCATTTTCCAATTCTCTTACTTGTTTAAAAATCCTGGCATGAAACTGATTTAAAATATTTCTGGCTGAATAGAATTTTGATAAAACCTCACAGATAAATTATCCAGACTGTCCTATATTAACTTAATGCAGACATACAATGCTTATAAAAAGTATTTGCCCCCCATGGATATTTCACCTTTTTATTGTTTAATAAATGAAATCCTGATCAATATAATTTGGCTTTTTTGACAAAAATTTGCAAGCTTCTGTCATGTCAAAGTGAAAACAGAGTTTTAGAAACTGTCAGTTAATTAAAAATATACAAGGTAAAATAAATGTTTGCATAAATATTCATTCCCTGTAAAAGGACTGGCCTAATTCAACAAAGGTCCAGCTAGTTGATTGCAGCAGTGTCACAGTTAGTGAAATGGAGATCACCTGAGTGCAGTCAAGTGATTGTAGTATTAAAAACACCTGTGTCTGTGAGGTCCAGTCTTTGGTTCATCAGTATCCCTGCTATAATTGCAACATGAGAACAAAAGAATACTCCAAGCAACTCATTGAAAAGTATAAGTCAGGAGATGGCTACCAAAAGATTTCCAACTCACTGGACATCTTACGGAGTTCAGTCAAATCCATCATTAAGAAATGGAAAGAGTTTGGCAATTGTCTAACTCTGCCTAGAGCTGGCCATCCTAACAAACATAGTGACAAGAAGGGTAAGGAGAAGACTGGTGAGGGAGGCCACTAAGACACCTACGACCACTCTGAAGAAGTTTAAAGTTTCAGTTGCTCAGAAGGGAGAGACTGTACATACAACAACTGTTGCTCGGGTTCTTAAATAGTCGGAGCTGTATGGGAGAGTGGCAAAGAGAAAGCGACTGTTGAAAAAAAAACTCATACGAAATCACTCCTGGAATTCACTCAAAGGCATGTTTGAGACTCCAAAGTCATATGGAAGAAGATTCTTTAGTCTTATGAGACAAAATTGAACTTTTTGGTCATCAGACTAGACACTATGTTTGGCGAACACCAAACACAGCACATGATGACAAACACACAATCTCCACCGTGAAGCATGGTGGTGGTAGCATCATGCTCTGGGGATGTTTCTCAGCAGCAGGGCCTGGAAGGCTTGTAAAGGTAGAGGGGAACATGAATGCAGAAAAATATTGCCAAATCCTGCAGGATAATCTGACCCAATGTGCAAGAGAAGTACTGCTTGGGAGAAGATTTATTTTCCAGCAAGACAGTGACCCCAAGCATACAGCAAAAGCTACTCAGAAATAGATTAAAGACAACAAGGTGAATGTTCTGGATTGGCCATGTCAAAGCCCAGATCTCAGTCCAATGGAAAATTTGTAGCTGGGCTTGAAAAGAGCTGTTCAGGCCCAATCCCCAAGCAACCTGACAGAGCTTGAAATGTTTTGCAAAGAAGAAAGGAGAAAAATTGCAGCGTCCAGATGTGCCAGCCTGATTGAGACATATCCACAAAGCCTCAGTGCTGTGATTGCAGCCAAAGGTGAATCTACTAAACACTGACCTAAAGAGGGTGAATATTTATGCAAGCATGTATTTTGCCTTATATATCTTTTATTAATTGGCATTAGTTTGTAAAATTCTGTTTTTACTTTGACATGAAATAAGCTTTTATACAAATCTTTTGCAAAAGCCAAATTATATTGACCATGATTTCATTTATTGAAGCAATAAAAGGGTAAAACAAGGGGGGGTGAAAATTTTTTATAAGCATTGTTTCTTGAATATCTGCATTTAAGTTGGTTAAATAACACAAATCCCTGATGCATGTTTGCACTAGTTAAGAAACAATATTTGAACTCCTTAGTTTACTAGAGACTGTTAATAAATTTATCCCAGTGTTTCACTGCCGGTGACAGCCATGGTTGGAGACCTTTTTTTTAAACTCATGTAACCATCTGTCCCATTCTCATGAACCTGATATCTTTTGTATAACTGGAAGGATTTTCTTCAAATTTGACACAAATGTCTACCTCAATTTGAGGATGAGCAGATTAGAATTTGGTGGTCAAAGGTCAATTAAAAACTGTTGTTTAGTCACAACTAGGGAATTGATATGGTAGTTATGATGAAAAAAATCCACGTAAATGTCTAAGGCGGCATGATAGTGATGACAGTATATCCAGAAGGTACAAGGTTAAGTCTGGGTAGATGTAAACTATAAGGGTCCGTGTCCATCGATAGAATTTTTTTTTTGTCCCAGAAGCTGCAACCTCCTTTTCAGAGCCTTCTCTCAAGGACTTTTTGTTGTAAGAGTACCTCTTCAGCATTTCTCCTCTGCCATTATTTAAAGTGTTGATATTCTAAGCGCTTTCTTTAATTAGTGAGAAACAAGTGAGGCTGATGAGTGCAGTAATTTTCCAAAAGATAAACTATTTTGGACTGAGAGTACAGTAAGACCATTTGAGAAAAAAAGCCATGTTCTGAGGGGCTGAGGGCTTTTTTGCACCAAGGATTTCAAGCACTATCAAAACTGAGCTTCATAAAATTTGTATAGAATATAGGTGCTGCCAGCACAAAAACATCCAGGCCATAACTTTGCTGGTTGATCAGGGCATGCAGTCATGAGCCAGTAATTCTAGTTTAGTTCAAAATCTTCTAAAAGTAAATATATTGTCACTGATGGTTTTATAAAAAAGTCACTTTTGGCAAAAATTATCTGGGCTGCTGTGTCCTGTGTATTTAATACGACAATATCCCTACTGCAGGTGTGACCTGTGTGGACGCTCCTACCGCCATGCTGGCTCCCTCCTGAACCATAAAAAGACACACTCTGATAACCTCCATCACTGCACCTTGTGTCTCCAGACATTTCCTGATCCTGTCACTCTGCAGATACACTCCCAGATGAGGCGTCACTGCTGCCCTGAGTGTGGCAAGACCTTCTGTCTGGTTGCACACCTGCAGAGCCACATGGAGGTGCACTCAAAGGACCAGGCTGTTGTCTGCAGCTTCTGCCAGCAGAGCTTTCCCAACACAGCCAGCTATCAGGAGCACCATAACATGCACCACACAGCACAGGACCCCTACCAACAAGGTGTGGATGAACCTATAGATAACAGCCTCTGCTGGAACTCAGGAATCAATCAGTCTGTTGAGATGGGAGGGATACCCAATGAAATTCCACCACCTTTGTCCCATATTCCAGGAAGCATCACTAAGTCACAGAAAAATGATGACACTTCTGTCACTGAGGAGAAGAGCCACGTCTGTGAGCACTGTGGCCGTACTTACCGTCACGCCGGCTCCCTGCTCAACCACAAGAACAGCCATAAGACAGGCTCCTTTTTCTGCTCAGTCTGCCAGAAAGAGTTCACCAACCTGATGGCCCTGAAGAACCACCGGCGCATTCATACGGAGCCCAAGCGCTACCAGTGCCTGGAGTGTGGGAAAGCGTTCCGTGTGTCCACTCAGCTCATATGTCACCGTAGGATACACACCAAAGAGAAGCCCTTTGCCTGCTTGCTGTGCGACAAGAGCTTTTCCAGCAAGTCCAACCTGCGACACCATCAGAAGATGCATCAAAACACCCAGACCTATGACTCCTCATTTAGCATGGATGCTAATGCATTTATGGACCTAGACATGGAGTCTTTTCTTTAAAGAACTACTCCAGAGCATACAAAAGAAGAGGACAGGCGTTCCTCTTATGTTTTTATTTATCCCTCTATCAGTAATTGTAAAATGGTAATTTTTACAGAAAGTGCTCCTTGGTCCTGACAGATGCTTCTGCGCACATTTCATAACTGACTTCCAGTCTTACCTACACAACAGATGGTGACATCAGTGAAACATCTCCAGAGGAATTATCAGTCAGCTTTTAATAAGGCCTGAATGTTTCCTATGAATACACAGGTTCTCCTAAAGTAGAGTAGGTGATGAAAACATTCATTCCTCATTCCTCAATGACAAACCAGCCAACCAAAGTGAACAGAAGTGCAGCCCAGGTCCATGTAAGAACATAATGCTGATAACACGTTTTTGTACAACAGTACTGTTATAATTCTTGCTATGTATAATTGTGTTCAGTGCCTCTGTGAGTTCCTTAGGAAACTAAATATACAAACTGTATATATCTCTGAATACTTTTGTTAACTTTGCCGTCAGTGTTGAAGGACTGCGCACCTTGTTTTGGGATCTCAAATCGGGCGGGCCGGTTATTTTAAGTCAAATACCTCTGGATGTGTTCGAAGGTCAGGGGCAAAGTAATTGACTGAAATCATATTATCAAATAAATAGTTGTACCGCTAATAATATTCAAGTTCACGGCGAGTGACATTGTGTGCTAAAATGGATGTATTTATTAATTTATTCCTGTTATTTTATGTGCATATTTTATTAGGAAAGCATTTTATGAATGTTGTAAAAGACGTCTTCTAAAACTCATGTAGCCTGTAAAGGACTCATCAGTCAATTTGTTACTTATTGATTCTCAGTTACAACAGGCAGAAACAAATGAGCCAAGGATGATGTGTTATTGGTAGCACTCAGGGTTAACCTTTAAAAAAAGAGTGTACCTGATGTGTAAAACATTGTAGGTAATCAGTTTCTGAACTGAGCAGTTTTTTGGGTTTTTTTTTTCCTACTTGTGCCATTTCAGCACTTAAGGCTGTTTGTCAGTAACATATTTAGTTGCAGCACCACTTGCAGTGTAGGCTGTAATCCATCCTGAACCTTTGATAAGCATCAGTTGCGTGTCAGTGCCTAAAATGTACATTGATTGTAGCAGTTTTATGTGAACAAACCTCCTCTCACTAAGAGTTATACTGTAAACCACAATGCTGATTTTTTTTTTTTTTTTTTTTAGGGTTTTTTATGTATCTCTGGATCTGTGCATCTCTTCAGTTGCAGTTACAATTTCCTGAAGCAGTCAATACAAGCTTTGCTACCATGAGATGGAAGTGGTTTTTTATATATTTTTATATATATATATATATATATTCCCTCATTTGGTGTTTTGATGATAACACAATAGTCTAAAACTTCCCCTAGGTGTTCAATTAGGTCAGGGGTCTCAAATGTGTGGTTCTTTTGCCCCTATACTGTGGCCCCTGTGGTTTTGACCAGTTTTACATTTTATTCATCATTGCAATTCTTTACATTCTACAGTTGTAAAAATGTGTAGCTTATTCACCGAATTCCATCCATCCATCCATTTTCTTCCACTTATCCAAATCATGGTCATGGCCTGGCTTGGGCTGGAGCCTATCCCAGCTGCCGTGGGGTAAGAGGCAGGGTACACCTCAACAGATTGCTGCAGACAACCATTCACGCTCACATTCACAGTCAAGCTAGGGTCACCAATTAACCTAATCCCATGCATGTCTTTAGACATTAGGAAGAAGTGGGAGTACCCAGATAGAACAGCACAGGGAGAACATGCAGACTCCACACAGAAAGGTCTGGACGTTCTGTGTGGTTTTAGACCAAATTTAAAAAAGTAAAAATATTTTGTGTCATAGCCTACGCCTATCACCTGGTGCCTGATTCTTTTAATTTTGCTGAACATCACTTGCTGTGGCTAGTATGAATGTATGGACATAAACAGCTGGTCTTGAAACCTCTTGGCTATGGATTCTAAATCCAAATAAAGAAGAGTCACAGAGGAAAATAAAGAATTTAACATTGCGTAGGCAGATATGTGTGCTTCCTCAGCCCACACTGCTGGCTCACCAGTGTGTTTGCTTAATCTGGCTTCTTCTTTTTTTTTTTACATTTTTGCTATATTTTAAGCCATCAGGCTGCTGTGTTTTATTTATTGTCAAAATAGGTTACTGCCAATAAAGTCCATCGATTTATAACAAAGTAGCCTGCATATCTTGAAAGACATTTAAAGTAGGCCTAACATGATAATATATACTTTCACAATTTTTCCATAAAAAAATAAACACTTTTAGTTCTATAATTTCAAAAATTCAATGAAAACATTATTACATTATTAAACAATGTGAAGTTTAAGTACCAAGTAATAAAAAGTAGCCCACTGCAGAGTAGTCACATGTTGCTTCGAATTTAAATATTTACACGTATTAGCGCCTAAAGTCAGTCTTTGCACCTGGCGATCAGACCGCCAGGGCTTTTGCCCCCAGACTGCCACCTAATCCACACAGCACTGAACTGGGGGTTCACCACCCACAGGAGTGCTGATCCATGTCTCTTTCAGGCTGCTCCTGGCCATGCCCCATGGTCTAAGAGCCAGCAACTAAGCACGCCCACTCACACCTGCCCCCTAGACCTGGCTCTAGGCTGGGGCCCCAGCAGCCCTGTCCCAGGCAGGGTAAACTGCTTCCTTGTTGGTCTGGTTCTCTCTTTGCCTGGTCCCTGACCCAGAACAAATGCCTTTACCACAGTAAAGTGGAGTACCTAGATGCCACCTATCCAAGGTGTTGCTGGCTTCTTCTTCTGGAGGAGACCCCGGACAGCAGACCTAGCTACACCCAGAACGTGCTAGAGAGATTCTGCCTCTTAGCTGGCTCAAGAACACCTTAGTGTCCACCCAGAAGAGCAGTTATGGCTCTTCCGGTAGCTGGGGAGCGGGAACTCTGTACGTCTCTGCTTAGACTGCTGCCCCGGCAACCCGGACCTGGATAAATGGCAGAGAATGGATGCAAATTATTAATGCTGATTAAGACTTAACAGGCTATATTATTATTCAAAGGACCATATATGTCTTGCAGCACCTTGCAGATTTTTTTTGGTCAAAAATGCTTAAGAATGCCTCCTTTGATAGTAAAGGTTGCTGACCCTTGAATTAGGTTACAATGTGACTGTGAAGGCCATAGGCTGTAAGATCATTTTTACTCTTACAAAACCACTCAATGACCACTCCTATGGGGAAACAGACCACTGTATAGAAATGCTCCACAACCGGATAGAAGTGATCACTCAAAAAAACTTTGCATTGATTTGTAGTGACCCTGCCCTCTAAGGGCACACATGGATCCAAACCATGCCATCAAAATGTCCCCCACAGTATATCAGCCAGTCCAGAGACCCTCAATGTAGGCATTATGGATTGTTTTTTCCTTTAGTAGTTCATTTTTCTGTATGTAGCCACAATGCCTCATTTCTGCCAAGCACAAGTGTTAATACAAATTTAACAGAGCTTTATTTGTAATGACAGAGCAGTTTCATCTTCACTGTAGAAGTCCATAAACTATTCAATCTTCCATGAAAGATGTGCAATCATTGTTAATATATTTTCATTTTTTGGTGATGTTGTCTAATGTGCCTGTTGTTTTTGGTTTTTTTTTCTTTAGTGGTTCTCCTTACAGTTCAGATGTTTGTCAAAAGTTGACATGTGGCATTTTGTTTTTTAATTTACTTTTTCTGCCTTTATTGCATTCAATGTCTGAATATGTTTGGCACTGGTCAGAAGAATGAAATACCTCGAAAGCCCTGCCTACCTAACAAACTGCTTAATGCCTCATACAGCTTATTTGTAGAGAGTACACTGTAATCACACAACAGTAGTTGTTATGTATAATGCACACAGATGAAGCATCAGTTCGAAGGTTTTACTTTGTAGAGACTGTTTCCTCCATGTCATGATTGTCTGTATGCAGTCTGTTGTTTTTCAGATTTATATTTGCACATGTGTAGATGACACTTGTAGCCTAAGGAGGACAGGAAGTCGATAATAATTCAGTCTGTTGTTTGTTGTGGCGTTGACAAGCAACAATTTGGCTGCTCGACGAATCACCTCAGCTAGTTTGCGGGTTGTAATATTTTAAGCAATATGCTCGAAAGTTTTGTTTCAGTTCATTCACTGAGCGCATCTCATTTGTTTGTCTTAACCATTGTATTCAGTACAGTGGCATTAGATTCAGTATACAGACGCTAATATCACAACTTGCCTTGTGCCATTTTGTTACATTATTTAAAATCATCTGTATAATAATTGTAATGATTTAACTGACCTCACTGTAACTTTTTTGTAGCCTGTAAGATGTAAAACACATGCACATGTGAGCTAAACTGACTTATTTTTGTACTAAGTTCTTGGTCTCACCTCCTTTAGCACTTAATCTTCGCACTCCTCTGTCATTAATCACTATCACAGCCTGTTATTGTGGTTTGTGTTTAATTTCAGAACGCTGTAAATATTAGAATGAAAATGTTGGTTGGATCTCTGTACATTTGCGGTGACATTTTCTTCAGCCGAAGAAAACTGCTAGATTAGCTATTGTGTAATAAAAAAGCATATACCACATGTTCTCATTTATTGGATTTCAGTGCTAAAATATCTTAGTATTTAATTCATATTTATATAACTATTTTGGCACTCTAAAGTGTAGATTTTTACTTCCTTGTTAGAACTTAGTTTAAAATGAGAAAAATATTTAAGATTAGTTGAAATTAATTAAAAGACTTGGAAAATAAAATGTGTTTGTTGTCCACCTTTTTACACTGAGCTGCAGGTAGGGTGATAAGATGGCCTTCATGTGGGATTGCATTGCATTTTTGTCCCTTGTCCCCTTCTTGTATAATGAGAGCGTCCCACAGTTTTGACTAGCTCTGCATGTGAAATAAGCAGGGAAATCTTTTTATTGCAGAAAAATGAAGATTAGCCTGTCTAATGCTATGCCTATCAGGAAAAGTAAAAAGTCACAAGCTTTGCAGATTTTGTTGAATATGATGGAAACTAACAAGTAGAAAATGAAGCAACAGTATATACTGAGAAGTAGAGTTTTTCTGTCTTTTGCTTGAGTTATTTTTGATTTCGCACATGGGAAAATATGGCGCAAAGTAGTACAGTATGTGCTCTGGCCATTTTATTAGGTACACCTGTTTAACTGCTTGAAAACACATATCTAATCAGCTAAACATATAGCATCAACTCAGTCCATTCAGACATGTAGATGTGGTCAAGCTGAACTGCTGAAGTTCCATGCCCATCCCTTTATGACCACAGTGTACCCATCTTCTGATGGCTGCTTTTAGAAAGCTACTGCACCATATTCACGAAGTTTAAAATATCTCAAACTAGATTCTTGAATATGACAATGAGTTCACTGTACTCAAATGGCCTCCACAGTAATTAATCTCAATCCAACAGAGCACCTTTGGGATGTGGAGGAACAGGATATTTGATTCATGGATTGGTAGCTGACATATCTGCAGCAACTGCACAATGCTATCACGTAAATGTGGATCAAAATCTCTGAAGAATGTTTCCAGCACCTTGTTGAATCTATGCCACAAAGAATTAAGGCAGTTCTGAATTCAAAAGGGGTCCAACCCAGTACAAGCAAGATGTATCTAATGTACCCAAAAACTGCTAAAATTATGAGATATGACTCATCAAAGGCTTGCCAATATATGGCTACATCCCTACTAAAACCCAGACATGGTTATAAGACAGAACAACAGCTGAAATAACTATGAAATAAAAGAGAATACAGAAAGAGATATAAAGACCACCACGAGACCATTAGAACAAACAAAAGCTTCCTTTGAGCCTTTTTGTATTTACTCAGAGAATTGAAAAAGTTGAATTCATATATACTCTATTTGGCCTTTACGTGCTAGTTGCCAGTCTGGTAACCAGCACAGTTTACTGATTTTTTTATTTTGAATTTAGATATAAAAATTTCAGACTGCTTCCTAGTAGTGCTAACATGTCCCACATTGTTCCACACAAACAGCTTTTGCCCCACATTTAGTTTATTGGTCACCCTGGCTGCTAAGAGACATAAAAATTTGAAGGTTCTGTAGTTTTCATATTTAAAAAACACTTTCAGTATTTATGGAGATTGTCAGTTTTTATTGTGAAAATACATTTGCTACACAAAAGCAGTTTATAAAGATTGCATTAAGTAAAGCCAGTGCATGTACAGTATATACAATAAGAAATAGAAGATAAGGAAAAAAGGTAGAAAATGTTAAGACACTGGTGAACAATAGCTGGCCTGGTGGAAGTTTAATAAAAAATCTTCACTGGAGTCCCTTTAAAACTGTGCTTGTCTGTCACACCTGATGCATTAAAACACTGCAATATACTAAAAATAAATAATATAAACATCTAAAAAAAAAAAAAAAGAAAAAAAAAAAAAAAAAATTCCCAAATTT
>VUQH01007457.1:5879-19445 GCA_015106775.1 Etroplus canarensis | reverse complement strand
ATGCTGATTTCATTTTCCAGCAGGACTTGGCACCTGCCCACACTGCCAAAGGTACCAAAAGCTGGTTCACTGACTATGGTGTTACTGTGCTTGGTTGGCCAGCAAACTCGCCTGACCTGAACCTCATAGAGAATCTATGGGGTATTGTCAAGAGGAAGATGAGAGACACCAGACCCAACAATGCAGATGACCTGAAGGCCGCTATCAAAGCAACCTGGGCTTCCATTACACCTGAGCAGTGCCACAGACTGATTGCCTCCATGCCACGCCGCATTGATGCAGTAATTCATGCAAAAGGAGACCCAACCAAGTGAGTGCATAGAAATAAACATACTTTTAAGAAGCCTCACATTTCTATTTAAATATACTTTTTTTTATTGAGCTTATGTAATATTCTAATTTTCTGAGACACTGAATTTTGGGGTTTCATTATCTGTAAGCCATAATCATCAGCATTTCAAGAAATAACGGCTTGAAATATTTCATTCTATGTGTATTGAATCTATATAATATATGGGTTTCATTTTCTGAAATGAGTGACAAAAAATATTGAACTTTTTCATGGTATTCTAATTTTTTGAGATGTTCCTATAAATGATTATTGGGCTTTAGTGACATAACAGTTGCAAACCAATGCGGTGGCCATAATATAAACTTTACTAGTCAGAATCTTTTGGCTTGCACTTGTACATCTTGGAAGCCTGAGCAACAATTTGTCATTATTTGCAACCTGAAGCTCTTTCATTTTTGGTTTGCTATAAGTGTACTGCAAATGTGTTGTATAAAGTGGGCTCCAAAAAAAGCCATTTTGACATAATCTGTACACACATACCTAGAATTTACGGGCCAGCATATTTACTTGAACACAGCAGTGGCGCAGCACAACATCACAGACATCACTGCTGATGATATGATGTTAATATTTAACTTTTGTCACCACATTTAGTACTTGATTTCCCAAACAGAATTAAGGAAGAACATCCTATCACATATTTCACTCTTTTTGGAGTTAATTTCAGTATCGTATTGCAAAACATATCTTTAACAGTCCCTGAGCAACTGCTGCACCATAAAAATGATATATGATTCAGTAATAATGTACAATACAATGATAAATCTAGGTAAGGAGAAATGTTCACATAATTTTAGTATGTGTGCTAAAAATACTGCATTTCTTTTTAAAAGGTACAGCTTGAACTTATAAGAGGGAGTGAAACAGAGAGCATAGGAGAGGAAAGAAACTAGTACACCTGTAAATGAAACAAACTTTCGCGCAAGTATACATACCATAAATAACAAATTTTGCAGCTATGATCAACTTGTACCACATTTTTCAGTGTCTTCCCAAACATTAACCCCACCCCCACCCCATCACTAACCCTCCCTTCTCCCACAACCACCTCCAGTTTTATTTTACTTTTTCTTGTAGGGAAAACAGTGAAAAAAGTGCAGAGCAGTTTTGCGGGTCTTGAGGAGTGTCAAAATGTAAGTAGCTATGTTTAAGCTGCAGGCAAGTGTCGGTAGGGGTGGGTGGAGATAGAAGCATTGATAATACTGCATATTCACACATCCACTCGCACTGAAGAAGGCATAGGTGTAGCCATACATCTAAGCCATGTAAAGACAGGATTTATTTTCATGAAATACGGAGTTTTTACTGATAAGATTTTATAGGTTTAATCAGTGCCAAGAGAGGAACTTCAATAAGCCAAATGCTTCCTTTGGGTGTTTAAAATTACATTGTGTTTGGAAGGCGGATGAGGAGGAATAAATGGAAGAATTATGTCAGACATTGTTTTAATTTAGGTTTGAAGCTTTATGGCTCCTATTCCACCGATGTGTTTCAGTTTAAAATTGATCTCAGAGATAGTATTCTAAGTAGCACTGGTCAGTTAATTTCAGTCAAAAGCCTACCTGAAGCAAACATTCAGAGATGCAGTCCTGTCCTCTCCCTGCTCTGTAAAAAGGTCTCAAAATGTAATTCCATCTGATGCAAGAAAGGAATGGCTTAGAAAGGAGGTTGCGACCCAACCTTTCCTTTAGCAGTTTTACTAGAACATAATCTCCCACCAGACTCCAATCAGATTAATTCCTAGGAGGACATCATTGCCCATAAAGAACCAGCGGCCTGTCAGTAGAGATAAGGGGCCTTCGGGCTGAGTTCCTGACTGGCTATCCCTATGTCTGGTGCTATGCTGATCAGATTTGGTCACAAACAGGGCCCAACACTGCTTGGTAATCAGGAACCAGAGTATACCTCAGGAGAGCTGCACTCATTTTGATAATGCCATTAGATGACAGTGCCCTATCACTGCTACACTTGGTAAGTTAATATTTTATAGCTGTCCTCTGCTTTTATGATGGCCATCTGGGTTATATGTGGCATTTGCCTGGTTGTAGACAGGACTTTATATACAGTATCAGTGGGTATGGGACTGTGTATGTGCGTATCTGTTCAGTGACAAGCGGATCATAGCTGCAGTGAATAGGCTCAAATGGCATTAGAGAATTGATTACCGGTCCCAAAGCAGTGATAGACTGCAGACTGTGAGTTGAGCAGCTCTAATCAATGGCCTTGTGTATGCCTGGAAATGTTGCAACTCATTGAGACAGGGCAGATCTGCTGGCTTCTCTGATAGCTAAGTACCTCTCTTAATACACCATAATTGGTTGCAGGATGGTGCTGGCAAGCATCAGTTTGGTTGTTCAGTTCTGGCATGAGGCACTTGTTTGTTTTTTGCATTTGTGTGTGCAAGGGAATTGACTTCATTGCAAAGTAGGCGAGGCATCTGTTTTTTTCCTCGATGCAATGGTAAATACTCGAAGCTCAAAAATCATTTGAATTTTTCTTGAATCCTGTATCAAGATTTATTGTTCCGTTTTTCACTTAAAGGTTTAGGATTAGCAAAATTTGTCAAATGTTTCACTGGAGGAAAAATCACTGGGAAAAATACTTAAAATATCACATTTTTTTAGATATTTTAAATACTTTAATGGCTGCTTTTTAAGATACTACATTCTCGCCATACTTCCCATTTTGCCCCCTGTTACTAAAGTTGGAATTTTAATAAGCTCACAGTGCTCCTTAGGTTTTCATTTTCTTGTGCTTAATTGCCTGGCAATGTGGCCAGGACAAAATAAGCAGGGATTACCCTCTGACCCCAAGAGACATTTTTCTCACTTCATCTTAATGAGATAGGGCCTAATTTCTCATTATCACTGCATAATACCGCACATAGACTGTGCAGCTGAATCTGCAAGACTGCACATCATAATTTGTTGAAGGAAAACTGAAGTTTGGTTATGACACTGATAGATGAGTAGCATTTCAGTTTGTGAAAATGTAATGTTTTCCTGATGCCATCCTTTTATCTTGGATGCAATCTACTGTGTCATTACCTTCGAGATAAAGAATAAAAGGATAAAAAGATAGATAAAATGTTACTTTACTGCTGTGCCACGCATTATATTTGAGCATATGAATGAAAGAGACATTATATTTTTGGACTGTCTGTCCATTCATCTGTCTATCTGTTATTACTACAGGAGCTAACTTGTTTTCTGGATCTTTACTAAACTTTGTGTATTTAATACCTAGGATAGGTAGAAGAACTGATAACATTTTTTGAGGTTGTGAGGCCAAAGGTCATTTCACAAGGGGTGGTCACTGATAATCTCCTTACCATTATAGGAGCTGATTGAGCTCCTGGAGCCTTGCATCCATCTGTGCATCTGTCAATCTGTCCATTTCAACATTTACCACTGCAGGTGCAGACTTATTGTGGGATCTTTTCCAGACTTTGCGTGGTTAATACCTATGATGGGTGGAAGAACTGATAACATTTATGAGATTGTGGGTTCAAAGGTCAAGGTCGCACAGGGTCAGATTTAAGGCGGACTCTACTGGCCAAATTCTAGGCATTTTTTTGTATTATGCTTTCAAGATTTTCTCTACTTATGTTCTTCATATGTTTTCCTTATCACAGTATGAAAACAACGTTATCTTAGTTTCTGATAAAGCATTTTTGATTGCAAAATGTTTAATATTATTTTTCTGCTCATATATAGATTACAATCACTTAGCAATGCTCATTGCATTGTACAGGCTCTCTAAAGTTGGCTTTCAGAGCATCTTAATAGCCTTTCTAATGTATATTAGCCTCAATTTCAATGTTTTTAATTTTTTTCACACGATGGTTCTGAGATACTGACAGTTTTGCAATCATGGTTTGAAAATTGATTCTAAATGCTTCTTTTGATTAGAAAACTCTGCAAATACGCTGGTCCACTGGTATGGACATTCATTTTCTGCTTTATAGCTTTGTCCTGCTTGGTTTAATGTGTTTATCTGTGTGATAATGTGTTTTCCTTTCAGCTTGCAGTGAACCACAGGATGGTTTCTATCCCTCCATAGAAATAATGAGCATACTGCCTCCTTACCGATGTGTATCTATGAATTCAAGAAAGTCTCACCCTGAAATGAAACAGCTGACAATTTTATAAGTCATAATGCACAAGAGAAGAAAACTTTAACCTTTTTGGGGAAATTGGAGTTTTCTTTCTCACTACCTGTCAAGTGCTAGTCCAAATATATTCAGTCATGTGTTAGAACTGATTTAGTCCTCTGTCTCTGGATGCAGGTATTTGGGTCTGATTTTCTCACTGGCTGTTCACTGTTTTTACCTGTACTCATTTTCAGCTGGTTGAGTTGGGTCACTTTTGGCAGATTGTAGATTTATAAGTAAATGAAAGCTCTAAAGATGCCAATGAGATGTTCATTCTCATCAAGATTAATTAAAAAACCAAGTCATTAACATTAAAGAAATGAATTTGTTTAGGAATTTTTGATCAACAGTGATATAAACATTACCTAGTGTCCCCGTAGTGTAGTGGTTTACACATTAGCCTTACAAGTGAAAGGTCCCTGGTTTGATTCCAGGTGGGGACAGAAGCCCCTCTCACCATGAAGGGTTGTGTCAGGAAGGGCATCTGGCATAAAACCCTCTGCTAAATTACCAATGCAGGTTAATCTGCTGTTGGGACCCCTTGGGGAGAATACAAGGGAGCAGCCAAAGGTACATTTCAGTGGTATAAAGAACAACAAAATATGGAAAATCCATCCATTCACCCATCCATCCTTCTGTCTGTCCATCCATCCATCTTCTGCTGCTTATCCAGTCCGGGTTGCAGGAGTAGCAGTTTAAGCAGAGATGTCCAGCTCTTCTGGGGGCTTACCTAGGAGGCATCCGGCATCGATGTGGATCCACTCCGAGTCCCTCCTAAATAACTAAGCTCTGCACCCTTTCTGTAAGAGCCAGACACCCTTCGGTGGAAGCTAAACTTTGCCATTTATGCCTGCAATCTTATTCTTTTGGTCACCACCCAGAGCTTGTGACCATAATGATGATGAAAAGGTAGATTGATGAGTAAATCAATGCAGCACCGATCTGTTTGCAATCTCCTCTTCCTTTTTTTTCACTAGTTTACAATACCCCAAGATACTTTAGCTCCTCTACTTAGGGCAGCAATTCATCCCAACCCAGAGTGGACATGACACTGTTCTGGCTGAGAACCATTGCCTCAGACTTAAAGGTGCTAATTTTCATCCCAGCCCCTTCACACTCAACTGCAAATCAACCCAGTGAAAGCTGGAGGTCGTTGTTCAGTGAAGCCAAGCGAACAGATAATGTGGTTCTCTTGAGATCCTGAGACCACAAAACCAAGCACCCACTGCCCCTTGACTTCACTTAGAAATTCATTGCTTAAAAATTATGAACAGAATCAGTGACAACCTGACTTATTGTCAGCAATGTGAACTAAGTTTCAACTGTTGTACAGGGACTGCATAACCTCTAACAATGGCCCCGAAACGTATACTCCCGAAGCAGGAAGGAAAATTAATGTTTGTTTTTCAATTTCTAACTGAGATTTAAAATTCAGATAAATTCAGTTTTGTGCTAAGATGCATATCAGATCAAAGAATGCATGTCATTCTAGAGGTCATGGAATCATATTATGTCTTGGTTGCATTTGTCTTCTTAAGGAAAGGAAATTTCTTAGACGTAAATAGGTCACAAAATGGCAAAGGGTGTATATCAAAAATGCGCTAATTTGTTCAGTAATAAATCTTAATTAAGGTAATAATTTCATTGTGCTAATGAGACAAAACATGGGGAGAGTGTGCTTTAAAAATATAATTGCACACAGACAATAATTGTTCATTGAATTCCGTCCAAGATTTTCCTCTAAATCAAACAAATAACTAATGGCTGCATTAAAACCAGGACTATTAAATATGCCTTACCAAACCTTTTAAAAATAATTTAGCACTTGTGTATGACTGGTATGTTTTAATCATTAAAAAACCCTTACCTACCCCCGATGTACTCCAGAGTACTCTTAGGGGTACTAGCACCCCAAATAGACTTTATGTCACCCCATTTGAGAAATGCTGCTTTAATGAAAAAGATATTTAACATGACACTTACTGCTGCATTATGATACTACTTGTACAGTTTCTTCTCATCTTTAGAGATAGATACTGAGTGGATTCCACTCGTTCCTATGGTAATGGCTCAGGCTCTGTTTGATCCGTGTAATGTAAAAATAGATCTTCAGGCATGACTTTAACAAGTAAACTAATCTTGCCAATTAGTAACATGTCATTTGCAAGTGATATTTTTATGTGGAAAAATTCAGGCCTACAATAACAAAGATCTCAGATTTTTATGTAGCCATAAAATGCTTCAAATCTTAAGACAAATTCTCTCAGCCAACAAATCAGCATACACATTCAAGTTCAAAATAACTAAAGAAGCCTGAGGCAAGACCAGTGCAAGTAGAAGTATTAGTTTTACAGTAAACCCTCCTGTTACAGCTTTTCTTTCTGTATCAATTTGTGATGACTGCAAAGTAGCTAAACACAGTCCCCATCGTATAATTAATGAGTTTATTCTTAGCATGAAAAAATATGCTGAGTCCAGGGATGTGCCAAGTTTAGGGGAATTAGGGAAGTAATTACTTTAAAATTGGTCTGAGTCATTAAGTGTACACTTACAGTAAGCATGCATATACAATAGGAAACTACAGTTCATTTTTTAATACCAGTGTGCTCATTAATGTGTTTGATACTAATTTTAATCTTTTATGATGATTTAGTTTTTAGTCTAACAACCCGCAAAGCAGAAATGTATATAAAGGTGACGTACATTAAATGAAATTAAAAAATATACCAAAACACAATTTTACCTTTTCAGTTATCTGAAAAGAGAAACAGTGACATTATATTACAGAAGCAGAGTGGTTAGGCACGTACTGTAGATAACAGTTACATAATAGAAATGGACATTTTCTTCCAATTTCATTTATTTAACACAACAATGAAAAGATGTTCTCTTGGACCTTTCTTGCTTAGAGTGTATTAGCCATTACTTTACCTAACTCCAAAAATAAATTGTAATCAAACAAGATAATAAATTAGCCACCCTGCTGAAAATTGAAATCATAATATGTCTGTCAGATAAAGTGTATTGATGTCAACGTGTCTGTCTTGAAAACCCATTTTCCATGAAAGAATTTTCCAGGCAGAGGGTTAAAGAGCTCCGCTGTATCAATACAGTGGTGATATTACTGTTTGTTTTGTTGTGATGGCTGAAGCGTCTCCTAGCGTTACTGGTAAATTGTCATCAAACCACTGTTAACCTTATGTGACATGATTGAATATGTGCAGCATCAAAATCAGTTTTAAATTACATATCACAAAAGTGTGGCTCAACAGATGTTTCTGAATTTTCTTTTTCAGTCTGCGTGGTCCTTTTCATATATACTAGCGAGACGGTCATAGACGATGCCATTTTTTTATATTAGTGTACTTAACATCTTGTCAGCAAGGTGAGAATTTCTTAATGACTTCATCTTTTGCCCCTTCATTTACTCATTTGACTTTGAAATGTGAGAGCCAGTTTCTGCAGTCAATCAATCTCTACTCACCCCACTGAGCACCTGCAAACACAAAATTACACACACACACCATAGGCAACACTCACACAGACACACACTTACACAATCAGTAAATCAATCAAAGCAACAGCACCTTTTTTTCAAACACTCAAGAGATTTGCTAATTATTCTTTAATGTCTTTTTCAAGGATTATCCTGTTGTCATTGTTGCACTGAGACATTAAAATTAATCCAACTGAAGCTTAATAATGGTTAAAAAACAAAATAGATTTCCTCAGATTTTTTAAAAGCCATTTGTGCATTTATTACATAGAGATAGTGGGGAAATTGGGAAATGTGGGAAAAGAAGAAATAGGGAATGACATGCTGTAAAAAATTGATTATTAATTGATGCCACATGCAAAAAAAGGAAAACAGCATTTTTTTTCTTTTACAAGAAAAGAGACCTACTTATATAGCTGAAAAATTAATAATAATTATGAGAAAAATATGTTTATCCATCCATCCATCCATCCATTTTCTTTTGATTATCTAATTCAGGGTCGCAGGGGGTCTGGAGCACATCTCCGCTGTCATAGGATGACAAGTGGGGTGCACCCTGGACAAGTTTATTGCAGAGCTAACACAGAGAGACAGACAACCATTCACATGTAAGGACGATAGGACTTATAGGCGCCCCACATTTGGATAAACTGCCGTCAGTGAAGGGAAGTAAATTTTGGAATAACTTACCAGTGGCAATAAACATATTCTTCTCACACAATGGATGATGGTAAATCAGGTCTTTGAAGATTTTAATCTATTTTGTGTGATGTGGTGTTTACATTTGATTTTGTTTGTTCTGTAGTATATCAGTATGCTTTGCTTTATTTGCTTTTCCTATTGTGAGTTATATGTAACCCGCTTAGAAACTACAGATATAAATTAGCAGCTATGCCAAAATCTGGCATGTTTACATCTTAAATGTCCTTATATTGATGTTCATTTGCATGCACTTTCCCTGTTAAATAAATGAATAATTTAGAATTACCAATTAACATGACAAGCATGTCTTTGGACTGTACCTAGAGAGGACCTGCACAGGGAAAACATACAAACTCCACACACGAAGGCTCCAGCCTGCCAGTGGATTTGAACCTAGAACCTTTTACTTTGAGGTCACCGCTCCACAGCAATGTTGTTGTAGTTGTTCTTGTTGTTCCTCAACCTCCTCTGTCATAAAGCCATTATGTTTTTGGGTTGTAGTTCCATCTGTCACAAATCTTACTACCACTACAGGAACTAACTTGTTTGCTGGATCTTTACCAAACTTTGTGTGGCTATTATCTATGATGGTTAGAAGCTCTCATAACATCTATTGAGATTGTGGGGTCAAATGCCAAGGTCACATGGCGCCATTAATGAAATTCTTGTTACCAGCTTTCTGGGCTGTTGGATCCTACCCAAATTTTGTATATTTAATTACTATGAGTAGAAGAACTCGTGATTTTTTTGGGGTTGTGGAATCAAAGGTCGAGGTCACATAGGGTCATCAATGAAAATATCATTGTCACTATAGGAGCTGACTGGATCCTTGCCAATACATGTGTGGTTAATCACTAGGATAGGTAGAAGAATTGAACATGTTTTGCGATCATGAGGTCAGACTTCAAGGTTATGGGGATGGTCAGTGATAATCTCATTGCCACCATAAGAGCTGACTGGATACCTGGATCCTTGTCAATACTTGTATGGTTCATCACCATGATAAGTAGAAGAACTGATAACGATTTTGTGGTCTGTGCATCGGTCCGTCTGTCCCTTGCAAACTTACCCACTACAGGAGTTAACTTAATTGCTAGATCATTTCCAGCAATACTTCTGATTTGTAGAACATCTGATAAAATTTATGAGATTATCGGATAAAAGTCAAGGTCACACAAGGTCAGAGTTAAGGCAGAAGTATACCTGCTGAATTCTAGGCATTTCATTTCCATTGTTTTTATTTTGCATTTTTTACTAAAGTATAAGCTATAATGATATTAGATGTTTCTGCCCCATCTAGCAACAAAACACTTCAGGTATAAATCTTTCATAATAAATGAGAATTCGTGTTTCAATCCTGAAGTGTCATCAAGTGCCCCCATTATGCAAATTTTAGCCTCTGTAGACGTGCGCCTAAGAATGTGTCTCTGTGTTGACTGTATGCATGAAAACATTTGAAGGAATTTTTTAAACTGTTAAATGAGTACAAGGATACATAGATGATATTCTGAAATACACAGTGCTACATCTTCAGCTGTAACTTGCTACTAAACTTTGCCGTGCGTTTGCCTCAATACTTATTTCATAGCTTTTTTGTCAGTCTTTTTCAACTATAGGGTAAGTTCAATAAATAAAATGTTTGACTACTATGTGAAAGAAAGTTTCAGCAACCTAGACACCTGTGTTTGACCACTCTGCTGTTGTTCCAATCCTAAAATAACCCCTGAGCAGGGATGTTTGTGGGTCCAGGAGCAATAGACTGAACTCGGTTTATTCCTGTTTTTTCCCTTTTTTCTTCTCTCTTGTACTTTGTGAAAATATGCATAAAATTTCTGAGATTCTCGAAGAGCTCTTCAGTTCCCACTCTGCAAATTAAAAAAAAAAAGAGTCTTAAGAGAATGCAAAAAACTTAAAAAATAAAAACAAGTTTCTGATATCTGGTTTTTGCCAAATGATCTTCTGTTGTCCAGTGTTCCAGTTATTCCTGACAGAAAATCTTTAGGTAAATATTGACAGTGCCAATTGAGAGAAAATACAGTTTGACCTCGCTACAATATACTTCCTGAAAGGCATTAGACACCACAAATTGTTTATCTCACAGCGTAGATGTGTGTGCGGGTGGAATACTTCTTTGAAACCTGTGATAGCTGTTTAACTTTTTTAATAGTTTTACTTAGAAAACATAAGTGCGCCGGATATCCAGGACCACTTAAACTTTAATTTCTAGGCAGGAGTGCAAAAGCAATTTCATTTTGCTTATGTAGCACCGGGTCTATCTCTCTCCCTCTCCTCACATTTATTTTACAGCATCCCCCCCATCTCACTCTCTCTCTCTCTCTCTCTCTCTCTCTCTCTCTCTCTCTCTCCCCATGGCCTTTGAAAGTAGAGAGGCTCTTTGGGCTAGAGTGTCAATTAATGAACCTCGTTGTCTATGTTAATGAGTAGTAACATGCGTGCGTGGAAAAGGCCAAGTGAGTTTTCCGTCTGTCACAGTCCCACTTGGCACGTCATACTAAGATCATTCTGGAAAGTGGGTGTGTTTGTTTTTTCCACTGTCTCTTGTCTTGCCTTCCCCCTGCCAGTAGAAATGGTAATATCCTATAGTTAATGCCACCTTATGAGACTTTCACAGCTTTTTGAATGTTAAGCACTTTCTTATTGAATTGGATGTTTGCTAATAAATCACATGGTGCCGGGGGTTGGCATGATTCACCCTCTGCTTCTCTCAGGGTAATTCTACCATGCAACACTCAGGGGAAGCAAATTTGCATCTCTTCCATGACTAATTTAGCTGTTTGCTTTCACTGAGCTGGTGTACACATCATATATTTCGTTCCCCTTTCCTTTCCCCTTTCGTTCTGTTTCCTTTTCTTTCTCTTTTCACCCCCCTCATTATGGATCACTTTTGAAATCTTGTCAGTGTGTAATGTTTCAGTCCTTCGTAACATCTACCAATCCAGTCACAAAATAGTTATAATTTTTTTTCTTTCGATTTAACTTCTTTCTGTGGTTCAAAGCAAACTGCAGTGTATTTTTGTCGATCAAGTGTTGAACATCAAAAGCAGTTTTCACTCATAAACTCCTTACAATGTTGGGAGAATCAGGTCAGGAAATTGCCCAAAATAGCCCTTTCTCACTTGTAGAACACAGCCTCAGACAGAAAAACTTAGGATGTGTTCCCACTACTGGAAATACTCTGCACAGTGCAGATGAGGGTACTGCATAAGTTGAGCATACAAGAGAAGGGCACATAATGTCTTCTCATACACTCACTTATGAAGTATAATCTCCCATGGCTTGCAGGGGTCTCAAAATCATTTTATATCATGGGCCACATACAGTACAGCCCGGTTTCATCTTAACTGGACCAGACCAGTAGAGCTATTGCCCAATAACCTATTTAATACTCACCTCTAAATTGTTACCCTTACTCTTAAAGTAAATAAGTTTATTTACACATCAATCTTCTCAAGAAAAAGAAGTGACATTTTAAACATTGAGAATTGGGGCTCACATTGCAAGAAATAAAGGGCTTCATCATGTAATTTAAACATATCAGAAATTATATGTGAATTCACAGAAAATATGAAATTAAAACAGAATATTTCATTATTAATAGTAAAAAAGGAACTTTTCTGTTGTTTAAATGAATGCTAGCATTTAAAAACAATTGCTTTTCTTAATTAATGTCTTAATTGATGTCTTTGCCAGTAAGAAGACTATAAAAATGATGAAAATACAGTTTAAGGTGCAACATTTATGCGCACCTGAAATTTTCTAAAATCATGCAATAGGCCTGATTGGATCCTTTGATGGGCCGGTTCTGGCCTATGGGCCGTATGTGTGACACCCTAGGTTTAATGTCTAATTCAGCTGAGGTGACAGTTTGAATTCTTATATAGAACTCCACCAGGTAATGTCAAGAAAAGTTCAGGATAGCAGTGTGTGTGTGTGTGTGTGTGTGTGTGTGTGTGTGTGTGTGTGTGTGTGTGTGTGTCTGTGTGTGTGTGAAAATGGCTACAGAGTGAGAATTTACCAAAGAGCAACTATGACATGCTTCTTTTTTAAGGTTAAATCTGTGGACGAATTGGTTAACCCCTGCGTAGAGCTGGAAACTAATCTTGCTTTCCATCTTGTTTTCAGCTAAGACACAGGTTATACAATGTTGAGACTCTGTGGTAGATGTGGTTTGATGTATCCAAAGGCTGGAGCTTCCATTACAGAAATCTTACACTATTTATTAACTCATTATTGTTTATTATTTCATGGTAAACATCATGTTGTGCAATTGAATCTTAAAATTATTTCATAACATTGAAATTACATGGAGTGCCTTCTGGAATTACCCTATATGAAACAATTCTAGTGGGTTGAATTGGTATTTAAATGTTTGTATTGTTGTGTTTCATTGCACTCCTAGTCTTTGCAGGAGGAAAGAACAAAACATGAACTTAAAGTGAGAAGACGAGCTCTGTGTGTTATTGAGTGATATTTACTCCTGACAATACAGACTGCAACAACTGAATAGGTTATGCAGTGTCACAATATTCGTTTCTGTACAGAGCTGCATTAGACTGAAATCTTCTCCAGCACATCCCAAAGAGACTCGGTGGGTTTATTTTCTGGACTTTCTGGTAGCCAATTCATGTGTGAAAAATGATGTCTCGTGTTCACTGAATCCCTCTTTCACAATTTGAGCCCAATGAATCCTAGCATTATCAAACTGGAATAGGCCTGTGCCATCAGGGTAGAAAAAATCCATTGGTGGAATAACCTGGTCATTCAGTATATTCAGGTAGTCAGTTGACCTCATTCTTTGAGCACATACTGTTGCTGAACCTAGACCTGACCAACTGCAGCAAC
>VUQH01007440.1:5626-38420 GCA_015106775.1 Etroplus canarensis | reverse complement strand
TTTTTTTTTTTTTGTTATTTTCTTTTTTTTTTTTTTTTTTTTTTGCCTCTCTACACCACCGCAGTGGATTTTAAAACAAACTGTCAAAATGGGATCAGAGCACATACTTTCAGGTTTAATTCAAGGGGTTTAACAAAAGAAGTGCAATAACTGTTTAAGAATTATAGCAATCTTTATACATAGTCCCCATTTTCCGAGGCTCAAAAGTAATGGGACAATTTACTAATATGCAGTTTTATGGCCAGGTGAGGCCTGTCCCCTCATTAGCCCATGAGGAATCAAATAAAGGATCTGGAATTGTTGAACTTGTATTTCATAGCTATTTACAGAAAATTCTCAATATGACTGCCAGTGGAACTGGGTCACTAGTATTTATTGATGATGTGACTACTGATAAAAGTACCAGGATGATTTCTGATGTGTATAGGGCTATACTCTCTGCTCAGATTTAGAATAATGCTGCAAAACTGACTGACTTCACAGTGTAAATGGAAAATGACCCAACACATACTGTAAAGGCCACCCAAGCACTTCTCAAGGCAAAGAATTCTTCAAATACAAAGTCAGTCATCTGAGCTCAGCCCAGTAGAGCAGCTTTTCAGTTACTAAAGACAAAACTGAAGGCAGAGAGACCCACCATCAAACAGTGACTGAAATCGACTGCAGTAAATGCCTGGCAGAGCGTCTCAAGGGAGGGAACAGCATTTGGTGATGTTCATGGATTCTAGACTTAAGGCAGTTACTGACTGCAAATGATTTTAATCCAAGTATTAAAAATTATACGTAATATTTAAAATTATCTTAGTTTGTTCCATTACTTTGAGCCACCGAAAATGGCAGGCTGTGAATAAAAATGGCTGTTATTCCTAAACAGTTAATGCAATTCTTTTGTCAAACCCCTTGAAATAAAGCTGAAAGTCTACACTTCAATCAGATTTTGACTGTTAGATTTAAATTCTATTGTCATGGCGTGAAGAGACAAATTTACCAAAAAAAAAAGAAAACATGTCATTGTCCCCAAATTTAAGGACCTAACTCTAACTTTTGCATTTCAAATTAAGGCTTAACGATATGCACGATGAAGGGCGTAGCCCCTTTGATAGACAAGTGGATGCTGAAACATGTGGCTGTAGCTGTAAGCCGTCTGCTTCACCTCGGCTAATTTGAGTCACTTAACTCAACCTTCCACCCATGTTAGTGGTGCCTTTTTGACAACTAAGGGAATTTTTAAAGAACTAATCAATTTCAACTGTGGGGGCTCGACCACTTTGAGTGGCAAATGAGTGTTGTTCTTGTTCAGTTCTGAGTTGTAATAAAACACACTTTTAATTAGTCAGTTGCTCCAGTTTTAGTTTTTTTAATAGCCAAAGATATATTTGAATTTACATTGCAGCAAATTACAGATGAACTAAGCTAAACAAACTATGTATAGGGAACAATTCCTCAGGTCTACCCCCTCACCCAAATATGATCAGCTGGCTACACCCAAAATGCCAAACTCAAGCTTCATATTAGTAGTTCAAACCACTGGGTGGTCCATTTTCTTGGTACAGTCTATTAGAGGGACACTATAGTCAAATGTCATTCCTGTGATTTACCACATACATGCTTATGTTTATTATGACCACCCAATTCTACACTGTCTACTATGTTCTCTGTATCCCTATCCTTCATCTAAGAGGGAAGGACAGACATTTTCTCGCACCATAATCAATTTAGGGGACTCGTCTGACTTGCAGCGTGTAAGCGTCTGGTATCTGAAGCCTGATATCAATTTTGGAGGTGTAAAACAAAATTAGTATGACGAATACTGTGATGAACAACTGATACAAGGGATTAATGAAATAAAATTAATGATGACATGAGTAATGACTAATTTGTTGCTTTTCATGCTTGTCAGAATGGAAAACATCAACATGTGCTGAAGTTTGTTTCTAACTGAAGAGTCATACTGGAAATACATGTCAGGAAACTTTAAACAGCAGTTCATCACCCATGAGTTGCTGCTTCTGCTGTCAGATTTCATGGCTTTTACTGTTTATTTTAATTCATGCATTACTTTGAAGTCATGTCGTTACTTGTCGTGCACACTTCCAAGCTTATTTGTGATAAAGCGGGTTAGCCTGGACAGTAAGTTTTAATACTTGTATTGATTCTAGCAGAGGACAAATACCTTCAACCTCTAGTTCTGCCTTCGACTCTCCACCGTTGGTGAAGACGTAGTACGTTCCAATATCCTCTTTAGTGGCTTCATTTATGATCAAAATGTGCCTCTTTCCATCTTTTTTTAATCTGTACTTTGAACCCGCAGTGTCTCTATTCAGCTCAACTCCATCTTTCATCCTGTGAAGAAAACACACACACAAACTGATACTTGAGATGTTGGCAATGTTGTTGATGGCAAGAGCCATCAGGGATCAAAAGGCCCAGATGAAAAGTGTGCAGTATGCAGCAACTGATGAGACTCTGAATAAGAACCAAAATGCGCAACTCTAAAGACAAAGTACAGTTCTAAGTCTTTGTACCCAGATAGACTGTCTGATCAGGAAAACAGAGTAGGAAATGGCAAAACTGGGTGGAAAACACTCGGAAACTCCAAGCTGACTGCTAGAACATGGACTACAATAGATGAGCTGGCAGCTTAAATGCACAGGGGAGAGCTAGACACAAGTGAAACACATTAGGGCGGACACAGGATAATCACACAGGAGAGAGACACGAGAGGGCAGGGAGGAGGCGGACCTGAAACAAGAGACAAGGTTGAGTAACTAAATCATACACAGGAAAAATCAGTGAAAAATGTGCAATGATAGGAGAAAACAAAACATAACTTAAGGAGTCTGCTGGGACCCCACATAGTAGGTGAGGATTTCCTTAAATATAACCTGGTCAAAACAATTAAAGAACACTTTTTAAATCAGAGCATAGCATCAAGTCAGTTAAACTTCTGGGATATTGATCTGGTCTGTTAAGTAGCAGAGGGGGTTGTTAATCAGTTTCAGGTACTTTGGTCTTAATGAAATCAACAGCAGCTGCACTAGAGAAATGGTTTTTCAGGTGGACTGACAATTTTTCCCTCCTCATCTTTTCTGACTGTTTTAAACCAGCCACAGGGGCTCACAAGCCAGTGTTCTCCTAGTGCCAGTCCCAAGCCCGGGTAGATGGTGAGGGTTGTGTCAGGAAGGGCATCCGGGCCCCCATGCTGACCTGACCTAAATCCCATAGAAAACCTCTGGGACATTATGTTTCAGTCTATCCAATGCCACCAGGTTCTGCTTCAGACTGTCCAAGAGCTCACCAATGCTCTGGAGAAGAGCTTCCCCAGGACACCATCCATCGTCTTATTAGGAGCATGCCCTGACATTGTCAGGCGCGTATACAAGCACGTGGGGGCCATACAAACTACTGAGTACCATTACGAGTTGCTGCAATTCAATTTCGGCAAAATGGACAAGACTGCCACATCATTTTTTGACTTTGATTTTCAGGCTCTCTTTGAATTCAGCCCCTCTGTAGGTTGATAATTTTCATTTCTATCAAACAATGTAGCATCATTTCATTCCTAACACATTACCCAGTCCTTATCAGTATAGATATCCAGCATGATTTTTTTCCCAGTGAGCTCTGATATGTTTTCAATGTGTTCTTTTAATTTTTTTGAGCTGTGTATGTTGGGTACTGATGATACTCAGTATTTGTAAAAAGAAGATAGCTGCCTATGATAAAGCAACACTAAAAGAAAATATGTATGCAATCATGCAGACATCTTTTAGTGTGGATGTGAATGAAATCACCATGCCCTACCCAAAAAAGAGAGCTTGGAAGACAGGAAAGAAACAAAGAAGACAGTTTTCCAGTTAACAGCCCATCCAGGCTCAGAAGCGCTTCCCTTAAATTGTCAGACTAAATTTGGATTGTTGAGTAGTGTAACAAAACAAAAGATGAAGTATTATCTTTTGTCAAGCTCATTTGTCAGATAAAACAAAGAGATTTTTTCCCTAGCTACTGGCTGTCTTAGGCTATTTGCACACACACTTTCAATTTGTATTTTCTCCAGTTTTGTCAGGTGTGATTAAAAAAAAATTACCCAGCTAGATTCTGTCTTGTGGACATGTGGGGAATAGCAACGTTTAAATAACAATTTGTTTGTGATAGATGCTTACTAATATTGTTCCCTCTGCCAAGGAGGTTACTTCTTCACTAGCGTTGTTTATTTGCTTTAGATTTTTTTTTGTCTGTGTGCAATCAAAAGATCAAAACCTTATAAATGGATTTTAGGTCCACAACAAATTATTCACTGGGAGTTAGAGAATAATGCTACATACTTACAACTGACATCAACTGATAGCTGGAACTCTGCTGAATCATTTAAGCGCCACCTGATTTGGTTTACCTAGTTAGTGTCTATCTAGTTAATATAGTTAATAGTTATGGAGCTAGATCCAGAAAAAACACAATTATAGCACATTCCTTTTTCATGAATAATTTTCAAACTAATAGCAATGCTAACAATCAGTGTGCTCCAGGTGAACAATATGGACAGCAATATTGGGTAACCTGCACATTACACCAGCAGGAACTTTTTGGACAACCTATTCTGGGTCCATGGGCATTCATATGCAGCTGGTCCCCCATTTTACAGTGATAACAGCCTCAACTCCTCTGGGAAGGTGTTCTATAAGATTTTGGAATGGGTCTGGGGGAAATTTCTGTTCTAGTTCATCCCAAAATTCTAAGAACAGAATGTCCAAAACATCTTGGCAAGCTGAAGCATTAAGCATTCCATTCACTAGAACTAAGGAGCCCAGCACAACATGAGAAAAATAACCCCATAGCAATATCACTTCCACCAAACTTCATTTGACACAGTGCAGTCAAGCAGACAATATTTTCCTGACATTCTCTAAACCCAGGCTTGTCCATCTGACTGCCAGATAGAGCACGTTTCCACTGCCACAGAGTCCAGTGGCGGCATGCTTTACACCACTCCATCTGACACGTGGCATTGTGCTTGATGATGTAAGGCTTTCATGCAGCTGCTCAGCCATGGAAACGCATGCCATGAAGCTCCTGGAGCACAGTTTTTGTGCTCATCTTAATGCTAGAGGAATTTTACAGCTATGCACTGAATCAACAGAGTATTGGCAACTTTTACACACTATGCACCTCAGCACACTGTGATCCCACTCTGTAACTTTATGGGATCTGACATTTTGTGGCCAAGTTGCAGTGGTTCCTAACCATTTCCACTTTGCAATAATACCACTTACAGATGATCGTGGAATATCTAGGAGGGAAGAAATTTTATAAAATTGACTTGTTGCAATGGTGGCATCCTATTACAGCACGATGCTGGAATTCTTTGAGCTCTTTAGGCTAACCCATTCTTTCAAAAATTTTTACATAAGAGAATTGCACAGCTCAGAGCTTGATTTTACACACCTGTAGCAACAGGACTGAATAAAACACCTGAATTCAGTGATTACAAGGTGTGGCTGAGTACTTATATCAATGTAGTGTATAGCATAGTGTATACCAGTCGAACTTGTTCCCAGTGAGGGTTGGACTGCACCAGCTGCCCTTTGTCACTGATCCTGTTCATAATTTTTATGGACAGGATTTCTAGGCGCAGCCAGAGAACGGAGGGTGTCATGATTGGTGGCCATAGGATCTCATCTCTGCTGTTTGCAGATGATGTGGTCCTGATGGCGTCATCGAGTAATGACCTACAGGCCTTGCTGGGACGGTTTGTTGCTGAGTGTGCAGAAGCTGGGATGAGAATCACTACCTCCAAGTCTGATTCCATGGTACTCAGCCGGAAAAGGGTGAAATGTCCTCTCCCAGTTGGGGACGAGGTCCTGCCCCGAGTGGAGGAGCTCAAGTATCTTGGGGTCTTATTAACGAGTGACGGGAGGATAAAGCGGGAGACTGACAGACGGATCGGAGCAGCATCTGCAGAGATGCAGACGTTGCACTGGTCTGTCGTGGTGAAGAGGGAGCTGAGCTCTAAGGCAAAGCTGTTGATTTACCGGTCAATCTACATTTCTACCCTCACATATGGTCATGAACTTTGAATAAAAGACCAAAGAATGAGAATACAAGCAGCCCTCAGAGATAGAGTGAGGAACTCAGTTATTCGGGAGAGACTCAGGGTAGAGCTGTCGCTCCTCTACATCAAAAGGAGCCAGTTGAGGTGGCTCGGGCATCTGATTAGAATGCCTCCTGGACACCTCCCACTTGAGGTGTTTCAGGCTCGTCCCACTGGGAGGAGACCCCAGGGCAGACCCAGGATACACTGGATAGACTATGTCTCCCAGCTGGCCAGGGAACGCCTTGGTGTCCCCCCTGAAGAGCTGGAGGAGGTGGCTGGGGAGAGGAAAATCTCTGCCTGAACTGCTGCCCCTGCAACCTGGACCCCAGGGAAAACGGTTAGACGATGAATGTACAGGTAGTGTATAGGTTTTCATGGTCAAGGAAATATTTTCATCAGAATCAGAATACTTTATTAATCCCAAGGGGGAAGTTCACCAATGCAAAACTGATGTGACACATCAGATAAACATCCACCACTGCTTTTGGTAAATGATATGTTATTTGCTGATGGCAGTGAGCTGATATATCAGTGTATCTCCATCCAAAATCACTGTTACCCACTATTAGTCAGTAGGAAAGCTGCCAGTGTTCGGGTGGGGTGAGCAGACAGTTTAGGCTTTGGCATTAACTCTGACTGTTGCCATTACTCCCTCTACAATACATTCACATTCAAGCTATAAAACTGGTGTGAGCTGCATGAACAGTCTTTAGCAAATCCTCTAAACTTATTGTCTTATTGGACTGTTTATTCATTTGAACAGAGGCATTTGCAAGCTGGATAGGGGCCATCAGAGAAGTATTACATCAGACGGATGAATTTCAAACTCTGAGTGAACTGAAGGGCATATTAGCTCACCATATGACGTTGGCTCCTTCCTCAGACACTTCCACTTCGAACTCCACCCTCTCACCCACCACAGTATGAACATCATCCAGCAGCTTGGTGATGGTGATTGGAGGCTCTGAAAACAAATAGCTTAGAGTCAAACAACAGATGGGTCCTGAGTCATTAAAGAATTACACTATGTTATGTAAATCACCAACTGGACACTGTACGTATCTAAATCACCAGAGTATGCAAAAAATGAGTGTAAAATGAAAGAAATGTGGCAAAAAGAAAGATCTGGAGGGTAACAGGACTTGGATGGTGAGTAATACAGGGCATGACAACATGATTACTCGCAGTGAGCCTGGGGCCAAATTCTGTCACATGCAAAACTTTGATTTCCATTAAAATATGGGTTAGTCTATACAGTCCAAGTCAAAAACAATAAAGTGGTTATAGCCAATTATGTCTAGCCCCAGTAGCTTCACTTTAAGTTTTATATGAAGGTAAATATACATGTACCTATATTTCAGGCTTTTATTAGTATTCTTTTATTCTCTATGAATGGGTGGTAGATGCATATACATTAGTGTCAGAAGAAAAAAGAATAGCACACAAACATATGCAAACTCTCTTTTGGATTTGAATAAGAGCACAGTAGGCTCCTGAAGTCCTTATCAAAGCCACCAAGCACACCCGTCTTGGTGAGGTGGAAGACACCTCAAGTCTCCTGAGGTGGTGGGAGTCACATTGTGCAGCCACATGGTGTGATGCTTGACGCTCTGCTAGCCTCAGCTATTTGTCATCGTCGGCATCCAGTGCCCCTCCGGATGTTTCAATTCTCTCTACCCTCAGCCGGTGTGCCCGCAAACTCTCTGAACTACAGTCGCAGCACCACGGGCACATGTAAAAATCTGACCGCGGGCACCACAAAAGTTTTGTGAAATTAATTTGATGTCTTTTGTGCAATTGTCCACATGAAAACTGAAGAATACGTTTCCCTCAGGAATACGCAGAGACACAGCTAGAAAACTGTGACACTGAAAGAGCCCAGTGGGTTTGTAATAGCTTCGTACTTTTGACTCTAATAAGAGCAAAATGTGATTTGTAAAATTTTACCACCTAAAAATGAACTGTGTGATTTACAGATAATTTGTTAAGTGAGGTGTTTTGTACTATGATGTGGAATAAGCATTATTAATGCATCTGGAGGCTCACAAAACTCTAAAAGTGTGTTCATACTGAACGCAATGGAAACTTCATGGATTCTTCTTGGATTCATCAACTCAGTGAAGTGAGCCAAAAATGCAACCAAATGAGCTTTATATGTTTCAACCAGGGCAAAAAAAAATATTCTAGCTTTAAAAGGGACCTTTTATGCTTCTCCCCTTTTTCCCTGTAATAAACACTCATTGGTCTCTTCATTAGGTACACCTTGCCAGCACTAGGTTGAACCCCCTTTTGCCTCCAGAACTGCTATATTTATTTGTGACATAGACTCAACAAGGTGCTGGAAACACTCCTCAGAGATTTTGGTCCAGTTTGACATGATAGCGTAATACAGTTGCTGCAGACTTGGTTGCTGTATATCAGTGATGACAATCTCCTGTTCCACCACATCATAAAGGTACTCTATTGGATTAAAATCTGTACATTGTTGTGGTCAAGAAACCAGCCTTTGTGATGGTTGATCGAAACACCCATCAGAAAGGCCGTGGTGTTTAAACTATCCTCAAATTATATGAAAGTGCCAAAGGTGGGCCAAGAAAATATTCCCCACATGATTACACCACCACTGTCAGCCTGGATGGATGGATCCATGCTTTCATGTTGTTTAAGACCAAATTCTGACCCTACCATCTGGATGTCACTGCAGAAATCGAGACTCAGACCAGGCAACATTTTTCCAGTCTTCTATTGTCCAATTTGGTGGACTTGTGCAAATTGTAGCCTCAGTTTCCTGTTCATACTTGAGAGGAATGGAACCCAGTGCGGTCTTGGGCTTGCTGTGGCTCAATTGTTTAGAAGTTTGACATGTTATGAATTTAGAGATGCTCTTCTGCATACCTTAGTTGCAGTAAGTGGTTATTTGAATTACTTTTGTCTTCCTATCAGCTTAAAGGAGACTGGTCATTCCCCTCTGATTTCTAGCATCAACAAGGCCTGCTGTGATGTGGTTATTTTTTTTATTTTTTGGACCATTCTCTGTAAACCCTGGTTGTGTTGAAAATTCCCAGTAGATCAGAATCACTCAATCCAGCCTGTCTGTCACCAACGACCACGCCCAACTCATTCGTATACTCAGTTTAAACTTTAATAGGTCGTCTTTACCATATCTATATACCTAAAGTGCATTGAGTTGCTGCCATGTGATTGACTGTTTAGATATCTACATTAACAACAAACTGAAAAGGGGTGCCTAATAAAGTGGCCGTGAGCATATATACTATATCCTCAATATCTATGGCGGTTGCTCATGTTAAACATTCAAATAATGATTATAGCATATGCAGAAGTAATGTGGTAATCTATTTCCATAATTAAAAACTTAGTTTCCAACAGTGTAAGCCAAGCTGACATCAGTTCATCTTGGATTCCTTCGTCTGGTAATCTCACAGCTGTTGCTCTGGGTGCACATGAGATGAGGCGTAGCTTACAAGCACTCATTTTTTGTGGAAGCCAGGCGAGGAGCAGCCAATCAGTAGAAAGTTGGCTCAAAGTGACATGAGCTGATACGTCAACCATAATTTTCAACCATAATTTAAACAAAGCTACTATAATGGAGTCTCAGACTATGAATATTGAGATGGAAATAAGCATGATACGTTCCCTTTAATAATCTTGAGTTATTTCCATAAGGACCTCTGAGGAAATAAACAGACTAAAAGAAAAGAGCAATAAGGATTTCTGATGAGTACATACCAAATAATTGTTTGCTGGCACGAAACACAGATTTTAACCAGAGCTGAAAATGCTTCCTGCATGAGCACACCTTCAGGAGTCATTTTCAACAAAGACAAGCTAGGAAAAGTTAAATCTGAAACTTATCATCTAGATTGGGTAACAGCCCAAGTTGATGCTATTTTGTAATAGAACACGGCAAAAGCCAAAGCTTTTGCATAAATACTTGATGTCTTCTTTAAAGTACAGGGACCAGTGGTTTAGACTAGCTGTCATCTGCTGAACCCACCTCTGCTCTGACTGATGCCAGGATGAATCAGTGACAAAAGGTAGTGATGTAGGTGTTTACAAACAGGCACATGAATGAATGACTGAACACAACAGCACACACACAGACACACACTGTAGTTTGAGAGTGGTGTCTGTGCTGAAGAGCTTACCCGTTTTTATGGCTTCTGATGATGTGAGAGAGTAAATTATGGGATTAATATAGAAGCAGTTGACCATTAAAACGTTCAATAAAGTGACAAGCAGCTAGTTTAATAACATAGGCCCTGTTCACCCTGATAATGACATAGATCGATAGAATATATACATACAGTTTGAGCTATAAGTTTTTGGACAATGACACATATTTTGTAATTTTGCTTCTGTACACCACAGCAGTGGATTTTAAATCCAACAGTCAAAATGCGACTGAAATACAGACTTTCAGCTTTAATTCAAGCGGGCTGACAAAAAAAAAAAAATCACTGTTTAGGAATTACAGCCCCCATTTTCAGAGACTCAAAAGAAACGGGACAAACATGTATATATTAAAATGCACCTTTCGTCTGCTCCCTTGTATTTCTCTACCAAGGGGTCACCACAGCAGATTGATCTGCATTGGTAATTTGGCAGAGGTTTTACGCTAGATGCCATTCCTGACACAACCCTCCATGGTGAGAGGGGCTTGTGTCCCCACCTGGAATCAAACCAGAGACCTTTTGCTTGCAAGCCAAATGCACAAACCACTACACTGCAGAGAACACTAAGGATTGTATATATTACTTGGAGGAAAATCCTTTGCAGTGACTCCCTGAAGTCTAGAGCCCATGGAAATCACCAAATGTTGTTTCCTCGGTTGAGATGCTCTGCCTGGCCTTCACTGCAGCTGCCTTCAATTGGTGCTTGTTTGTGAGTTTCTTTGCCTTCAGTTTTGCCTTCAATAACGGAAAAGCATGATGTATTGGGTTGGGTTTAGGTTACTGACTGAACTCCTGAAGAATATCTAATTTCTTTGCTCCGAGAAACTCTTGGATTGATGCTTTGGATCATGATCCATTTTCACTGCGAAGCTCCATCTGATCAGTTTTGCAGTATTTGACTGGATCTGAGCAGAGCACAGCCCCGTACACTTCTCTTTCCTTCTTCTATCAACACTCATTTCATCAATAAACACTAGTGATCTTGTTCCATTAGCCATACGTGCCCATGCCATAATGTTGCCTCCCCCATGTTTGACAGATGATGTGGTATGAATGGGATCATGAGCTGTTCCTTCCTTCTCCATACATTTCTCTTCCTATCATTCCTGTAAAAGTTCATCTTGATTTCATTGGTTTAAAAAATTTTTTTCTAGGACTGGGCAGGCTCTTTTAAATGTTTTCTGGCAAAATGTAATCTTCCTGTTCTTGAGTGTACCCAGCGGTTTGCACCTTGTTGTAAATCTTCTGTATTTAAATTCATGAAAGCGTCTCTTGAATTTTACTTTGACAATCATACACCTACCTCCTTGAGAGTGATCTTGACTTGGCTAGATGCTGTGAACAGTTTTTCTTAACCATGGAAAGATTTCTGCGATCTTCCACTTTAATTGTCCTTTGTGGTCTTCCAGACCTTTTGGTGATGGCCAGTGCATTCCTTCTGTTAAAGATAGGTTTATTTTGATGTTTTAGCCAAATGATGGCTTCCTTGATTTGTATCCCCATCTTCTTGGACCTCATACTGAAAGTTTCAGTGAACTGAAAACTGCTCATTAGTCAATTGTTTCATTACTTTTGAGACTCTGAAAATGGGGACGATGTATAAAAATGGCTGCAATTCCTAAACAGTTCATGCCGTTCTTTTGCGAAACCCCTGGAATTAAAGCTGAAAGTCTTCACTTCAGTCACAATTTGACTGTTTGATTTGAACTCCACTGTGGTGGTGTACAGAGGCAAGAAACACTGAATACAAGAACTTCATTAAAAAATCCTGAATATAGACCTGACATACACTAAATTTGACCAGAAAATGTAATTTTACAATTGAACAGTATTCAAATTGTCCTTGAAAAAAACACACATATCAGTCAAACTCCAATAAATATGTCAGCACATTAATACAAACAGCACGGCGACAATGATACACGACAATAAACAAAGCATGAAATTTTCACTCGCCACGTACCCATTAAAAATGAGTGAGCAGACAACAGAGCGCAGCATGTTACTGTGCGGCATAAAAGCATCGAAATACACAGATGACAAGAAGGGAACAGAGCTGTCAGGCCTCTCAACGCTCAAATGACAGCATTTGCTAAACTGAGCAGAAAAACCGCTCCCTCCTGAAAGGATTCCTCCAAAGACAGTGACTCATATACCTTTGACAAAAACCTCCGTGAAGCACTTCTCCTCCCCAACCACGCACTCGTATGCTGCGTCATCCGACAGGTTGCACTTATTGATAGTGAGTGTCCGCTTGTTGCCCACGCTCTCAAACACATACCTGGACACAGAGGGATGGTGGAGGAAGATTATACGAGCAGGATAAAGAAGAAATGAAGAAAGAGAGACGAGGAGACAAAGAAAGGGAGAGCAAGAATAATGATTAGGTGCTTTCAGCAAATCCAGCCACAATCGGGCGCACGGGGCCTGAAGACAACGCAGTGACTCAAAGCTACAGACCAAGACAAAGAATCAACACATTTTTGTACAGACACACACCTAATATACGCTCCCACACACATGCACTGAGGTTGCTGTAAAAATATGGTGACAAACATCAATGAGCTGCTTTAATGCCACAGTGTCATCACACTCAGTGATGAGGCAGTGATGAGAAAGATTCCCATGGTTACAAGCTGCGAGCATTTACATCATCGGACCACTCAAGGTCCATTAACAGTAGGTGTAATTTGAATACTGAACAAGTGCATGTTGTAGGGCTAACAGTTAAAGCAGAAATGTTTGAAACACACTGTTCAGGATTAAAATGGCAGTAAATTAGGATTTCATTTATGTAAACTTGCCATGGTTTATGGTTTTTAGGGTTTTATGCTTTTTTTTCCTCTTTTAGATTCTTAGTTATTAGATCTGAGTCTTGGATACTGTAGTGTTTTGTGTCATTGCAGTTTTGATTTTGTCAAATTTTGGATTCTTGTTTTGATTTCTTTATTCCACTATAATATGAGTCTTAGCTTTCTTTGCTTTTTCTGGTGATTCATTTGAGTTTTGTGTCATCTTATGCTTTAAATCAAGCCATATATTACAATCATTAGTTGAGGTAGCAGTAGACTGCCCAGATTTTTTTGTTTATGCCTCCCTTAGTTTTTGCCTGCATCCCTGTGTTCCCTTGTTAAGTGTTAGTATTCAGATCTGTGTTAATCTCTATTTTTTCCCGGTGTTTCTTTGAAGGTTAGTTTTCTTCGTGTCCAACAGTATGTTACTTTTGGTTCCTGCCTGTCCTCTGTTTCCCTGTGCCTCATTCCCCTCTTGTGTCTAATCTCAAATTAGCCTTCTGTGCATAATATAGCATTCAGTCTTCCCTGTGTCCTTTGATAAGACACATGTCTGTGCTTCTTGTGTCTGTTGGACTTTAGTTTAGCTTTTGTTTTTTGGGCTGAGCTAATCTTCTGCATCAGTCTCAGTAAATCAGCTTGCTTTCTGTTTAGCAATTCTGCCTCCTGCATCCTGCATTTGGGTCCTAACCCCAACACTCCACATGCACTAGCTACCCTCCCAGACACATATACGCTATATGGGCAAAGGTATTAATCCACACGTCTTAATCAATGAATTCAGGTGTTCACAACCTCCCCTGGCAACATCAGCACAAAAACTGTGTGCTGGTGGCTTCATGCCATGGGTTTCCATGGCTGAGCAGTTGCATGCAAGCTTTAATGTACCCTGTCTGACTGCACTGCACTAGCTGTAAAGTTTGGTGGAGGAGGGATAATGCTATGGGGTTGAATTTCTGGAGTTGACTTGGGGCCCTTAGTGCCTGTGAAGGGAATTCTTATATTTGGACAAATCTATTCCGATGTTGAGGGAACAGTTTAGGGAAGACCCTTTTCTGATCCAGCATGACTGTGCCCCAGTGTACAAAGGCACGGTTGGATGAGTTTGGTGTGGAAGAACTTGACTGGTCCACACAGAGCTCTGACCTCAACCCCATCAAAGACCTTTGGGATGAACTACAATGGAGACTGCTAGCCAGACCATCTCACCCAACATCAGTGTCTGACCACACAAATGCTCTTCCGGATGAATGGGCAAAAATTCCCACAGACACACTCTAAAATCTTGTAGAAAGCCTTCCCAGAAGAGTGGAAGATGTTATAGCTGCAAAGGGGGGACCAACTCCATATTAATGCTTATGGATTCAGAATGGGATGCCATAAAAGTGCCTATACTGTCTCTTCTCAGAAATACCCATAATGCACCTAACTCTACATCTTTCATTTTCAAACTGTAGCTCCAGCTGACTCCACTAGCATGATGGATGACATTTCATTGATAAACTTAAATTTAAAGAATTTATCCATACTTCAGAACACTCACTCTGCAGCTACAGAAGTCCTTTCACAACTTTACTCCCCAGAATCTGTAAATGTCTCTTATTCCACTACATTAGTTCTTAAAGACCTAAGCAACCATTCTTTTAGCGACATATGTAGTTTTTGTTTCATTATGCCACATGCATTTTAATATACTTCAAATAACGTACATTTAAGAATTCTGAATAAGTTATCCATTGAAGAGCAGAATGAACTAAAGAAGAGCTAAAAGACTGAAATGTATAATAACAGCTTTTATGCCTCATCGCTGAGGCTTTAGTAAATAATAAGAAATTATCTAAAAAGACAATCCAGTCTTCATGAAAATCACTTTTTGCACTTAATAAAGTATTAAGCTGTTATCATTAAAAGAAAATACAAAACAAAAGTAAACCCATTTTAATACTGAGTGGTAAAATTCTAAATCTCTGTTGATAATACGATAATTCTTCTTTTCATCTAATATGTTAAATGCATTTTTGGCTTGGTTTTGGTCTTGCATCTTATCCACAGTAGTAGTAGGTGTGAAATAAAGCAAAAAAGACCAGGATTGAACAAGTAATACCTTGATCCCAATGGCTTTTAGTCAGTAACCTAAAACATTTGATTTGTTAGAGCTGAATGGTCACAGCGCACAGCCTGGAGAGACCTCCAGGGAGGCTCCGCTCAGGCCAGAATAAAAGTCGCCTTTCCCGATCTAACTGCCTTAATCATAACAGGAAGAGGGCTGCCTTACTTTCCAGTAACAGCATGAAGATTCTTGAAATAGCAGATGGTGGAGCTACTGAAAATATACCACTTGCAACAGCTGTAGCCTCTTCAATAAAAGACCACAAGAAGCCATTGAAGGAGGAGGGGAAAGAGCAAAAAGGAGAGCGACACAGACACTGGAAACAGCTCAGCAGGCTAAAGAGGCTCAAAAAGTAACATATGTATATTGTCAGACATCCCAGTGGGAGCTAAAGAGTTTTGAATTAACCATTTGCAGTGCAGTCTCTGCATAGTGTTTTGCCTGAAGAAGACTGTGTTTACTGAACAGCTTGAACTGTACTCTGTAACTACTTGCAGTTGCTCCAGTTGCTCTTGATTAGCAAATTGCTTACAGTACATCCTTATGATGTTCAAGCAAACATGTTGAGATACCACTCCAACTTTATGTTAAACAGACAAGTTGTTATCGCAATAATTTTAGCAGCATAATCAGAGCAACCGAGCTAAGCTAAATTATTTAAAGGAGAATTATGTTTTATTTAAGATGTTTTATTTCCCCTTGAACCTCTATTGGGGCTGTCGTGCCAACTTTGCACTCTTAACCTCTGTTGAGTTGCAGGGGAACGAGAAGTCACACAAATCCGAGACACCGTGCCTGCTGACCTAATCGCTGGCATATTCATCACCCAGTGCCAGTTTGTTTATGTGTATGACACTGACTTTCACTGCCAAATTGTTTCTGATACTGTCTTTTCAGGAAACTCATCAGCTAAATGAAATGGTGGATTACCCTGTGGACCATTATGAGGACGGTAGAAGTAGGTCATTCGAGGTATGCAGACAGTGATATTGATAGTGGGACCAGTGTCAGCAGACAAGGAGCTAAATCAAATACAAGACCTGAAGGACAGAAGCAGAAGACAGCAAGATAGCAGGACTGAGCTGCTGCAGTCTAAAAAGACTTTTACTGTAGAAGAGTAGGACCAGGTGATGCCAGACTTGAAAAATCCCCAAGTCCATGGATGAGCATTATCCAGCTAATGACTGTGCAACATCCTAGCAATGGTGTTACACTTGCTCAAAGTAAACTTGAAGAAAAGCTGTACCAAACATTCACTCTCCATGAGGGCTTCATTATGCTGCACTAGGTTTAGGCTGCTGGGGGGCTTCTTATGATGTGGAGGGTATTTCTTCTCCAACCACCTCTTTTTACTCCCCATGCATTTATTTGCTACTGCTGCATGTCATTAAATGTTGTCTTCTCTGTCCCATAATCTGTGTCTCTCGTTGCTGTCCTTTCTCTCTTCTCTCTCCCCTCACCCCCAAACAGTCAAGGCAGATGACTGCCCCTCTCTGAGCCTGGTTCTACAGAAGGTGTCTTTCTGTTAAAAGGGGGTTTTTCCTTCCCACAGTTCCCGAGTGCTTGCTCACAGGGGATCATCTGATTGTTGGGGTTTTCTCTCTAATACTGTAGGATCTTTACCTTACAGTGTAAAGTGCCTTGAGGCAACTTTTGTTGTGACTTGGTGCTATATAAATAAAACTGAATTGAATTGAAAAAGGAAACAGTTAGAGCTATTACAAGTAAAGACACATTAATGTAACTTAAAGTGGAAGCTTGATTTTATACACTCACGGCCACTTCATTGGGTATACCTGTTCAACTGCTTGTTAATGAAAATGAGCAGCAATGGCTCAGTGTGTTGGAAGACTCGTTCGGGAACCAGAGGGTTGCTGAGGGCCGCCGGCTCAAGACCCTCCCAGACCTGGAGGCCATCCAAGATCCACCATTTCAAGATCCCACCCCGTACCCATGTGTGTGGATGTGGAGTTAAGGCCAGAGAGATGTTGGCTCACCCCCTGAGCATTGACGAGGTGCCCTAGAGTAAGGCACCGAACCCCCTTCATTGCTCCCTGGAGCCTGTATTGTGCAGCCTCGCTCGCTAACCTCCCTCATCACTGCATGTTGCATGTAAAAGTGTAACACCTAACAAGAAGAGTATTGGTGATTTGGAATTCATCCCCATCTGGGGATCAATAAAGTTGTTTGTTGTTGTTGAAATATCGAGCAATCACATGGCAGCAGCTAAATGTATTTAGACATGGTCAAGCAATTTCCCCCCAGGAATTAATAAAGTGTTCTGATTCTGATTCTCAAGACAACCTTCTGAATTTCAAACCAAACATCAGAATGATGAAGAAAGGTAATTTAAGTGACTGCTGGGATTTTGCTGCACAACCATCTCTAGGGTCTAAAAAGTATAAAATATATTGTAACATGAAGCTCAGATCGGGAGATTTGCATCATGAATGTGTAGTCAACAAATCTTGCAGCAACCACATGATGCTATTATGTCAATATCAAACAAAATCTGTGAGGTATTTTTCCCGCACCTTGTTGAATCCTTACTATGAAGAATTAAGGCACTTGAAGGCAAACGGAGGTCCAACTCAGTACTAGAAAAGTGTAGCTAATGAAGTGGTCGATGAGTGGATGCCAGTATTGTGTTTACGGCTTGTGAGGATGCCCCCACATTAAGAAAATATTACGTTATACAGATTTAAAGTTACATTCAGGCTTAAAAAGATAAAAACATGGAGTCTTTTACAGTTATGGAGGTTGAATTTATGAAACTTAAAGTTAACACTATTGTATTCATAGACATTGATGTTAAAGGTTTAGGTTTATCTTTTATCCCTTTTATACTACGTACGTCTTTGGTCACTATGTTTCACCCATTTTTTAACAACCTCAATAAATGACATTTAATGGCACACTGAACGTATTTAAATACTCCCTCAAATTTACAGTCACACAAAAACCTTTCTTGCACATGCAGACACAAATACTGAGCAGTGGCTCACTTGGTCGATGGTTTGATTTCCTGTCCATTTTTGAGCCATTTGATCGGAGCATTGGGGTCAGCCACTTCCACTGTGAGCTGGATCTTCTTGCCCTTGTCCACTGAGTAGGCTGGATCCAGCTTCATCAGGAAAGCTATCAAAAAAGTATTTTGTTAAGATACTTGCTTTGCTTTAAGGGCCAAATAATACCTAAGTGCCATCCAGCAGCAGGCATATGCTAAGACATATTCCACCTGTCTTCCCAGCAATAAAATGTCTCCCCCTTTAAACGCTGGCCTTTGAATGCAGCTGGTATTTACAGCCTGCTGCATTAGGGAGGTCTCATTTCTTGCCTGCCATCTCATTCAAAGCACAAAGTCTGCTTTTGCCTCTTAACACCTCTCCTTTCTCTTCCCCTTTTTCTTACCATCACTCTTCTTGGACTCAGCCTTCATCTTCTTCAGCCTCTTCAACATGCCCCTCAGGTCTGTGATGCCATATTGAAAGGCAATCTTCTCATAGTCACAAGGCTTGGCATTCTTTAGGATTTCCCATACATCCACTTCCTCTTTGGGCTCACCCTTCTTCTCCTTCTTCTCCCTGATGGATTGATTGTGGAGATCGATTGTGAATGAGATAATAAGGGCAAAGCAAGTTTAAGACACATGAAGACTGATGATGCTTCTCTGAAAATGAAACTAATCCTACCTTTTCTTGAGCAGTGCGCTGAAATCCAGCTCACCTGCATCCTCATCTGCATCTCCTCTGGAATTAAGAGAAATTAAATTCTGTGTTTATGTTTTTTTATCTTGTGCTATTTACATCACTGGTAAATTGGATAGCCAGAACACATTCATAACGTGTACAGCCAACAATACATCCCATTTTATTCCATTTTACATAGAATTATGAATAGATACAGAAATTCTAAGACATAATAATATCAAGCACAACATGAACAAATACAGCTACACACAGCAGACTTCTAATAAATTTGTCCCTGTGGTTAACGCTTACCCTTTTCTTATCCTGTGCTTAGCTAGATGCAAAAATAGGAAGTGTGAGAACATAGAGCACAGTGTTTGATGAGGACTACAAGCTACCATCATGCCCTAAATTCAAGTGACAGAAGAATCAGAGTAGACAAGCAGTATGCAAGATAATAACATCCCATTTATATAAGACTCCTGAGCCAGAGGATCTATGAAGTCTCTGAAGTTTACACACATGAACTACTGAAGGAGGTACATGTGAGAACACACAGATCTGACACATTTGGATCACACATTGAAAGGTAATTATTGTGAATTCCTGCGCTTAAAAACTGTTTAAAACCTTGCAAAATTTATTAAATCTATCCACAGAAGTGGAAGAAAATAAAAGCACAAAAACTTCATGTCTGAAACGTCTACATATTTTGTGATATCAACTGAAGGTGAACTAGGGCCATGCACCTCGAGGCGACTTTTGTTGTGAATTGGCGCTATATAAATAAAATTGAATTGAATTGAATTGAATTACTTTTATTCATCTTGCCGCTTATTCGGGTCCAGTTCATAGGGGCAGCAACCTTAGCAGAGATGCCCAAGCCTTTCTCTTTCTGGCCACCACCTCCAGCTCCTCCAGGAGGACACTGAGACATTTCCAGCTGCTGAGAGATATAATCTATCCAGTGTTTTCTGGGTCTGCCCTGTAGTCTCCTCCTAGTTGGACATGCCAGAAACACCTCACCTAGGAGGCATCCTTGGCAGATACCTGAACCACCTCAACTGGTTCTTTTCAATGTGGAGGAGTAGTAGCTCTCCTCTGAGTGCCTGCTAAAAGACTGAAGTCCTCTCCAACAAGCACCCTTCGATGGAAGCTGGTAGCCATGTTCTTTTTCTTTCAATAGCTACCCATACTTCCTCACCATACCTAACCAGTAAATTCACAGTGTCACTTTACACTCCGTTCTCTCTTCACCACAACAGAATAGTACAGCATCCACTTCACTGCAGGTGCCGCACAAATCCATCTGTCAATGTCCTGCTTCCCCACCTTCCCTAACTTGGAAACAAGACCCTGAGATTCTTTAACTCCTGGCTTGGGGTAGCAACTCATTCCCAACCCCGGAGTAGAAACTTCAGATTTGGAGGTGCCATTTCTCATCCTGGCCGCGTCCCACTCAGAGGCAACCTATTCGAGAGCAAGCTGAAGGTCAACATTTGATGAAGATTTGATGAAGAATTACATAATCCACAAAAAGCAGAGAGGAGACTAACTAATCTGACACCCTCTGCCCTTTGGCTGCCCCTAGAAATTCTGTCCATAAAAGTTACGAACAGAGTCGGTGACAAAGGGCAGCCCTGTCGAAGTCCAACACTCACCAGAATCAAGCCTGACGTACTGACATCAACGTAAACCAAGCTCTTCCTATCGTTTTACAGGGACCAGAAAACAACAGGACTGATACACCATACTCCCAAATCACTACCAACAGGACATCCCAAGGAACACAGTTGAAACCCCTATCCACATCCCAAAAAACTTGTAGACGGGTTAGACAAACTCCCACATACCCTCGAATATCCTCAGCAGGATAAAGAGCCCGTCCAGTGTTCCACAACCAGACGCTGAGTAATACAAGTTTGTGACAAAAGATCATTAGAACACATTGCTATTTACAATAGCAGCATGAAACCGTTAAGCCTCCAGAGGAAACATGGCAATACTTAAATATAATATCTTTAGCTGTTTTTTTTGTTTGTTTGTTTAAAAAAAATCAGATGATAATTACAAAAAGCACCTTTAAGTTCTTTTTGTAAATTACTGTAAGTTCCCTATTAGAGTCAAAAAGTAGGAAGAAGTAGGTTTGTTCTGGTTGACACTAGCCTATGTGTGTGCTGTGTCTCCTGTTTTCTGAGTCAGATCCACCCCTCGTTTGTCATGTCTCGTTTCAAAACAGCAAGATGGCAATGGCAAAAACCCCCAACACAAGACTTCACAGCCGGACCTCAATAACCTGCTGCTGACATCCTAGCAGTTTTGTCCATTTTTAATGTATTCAATCTGTAACTCTTGCAACACAGGACCTTTGCCTAAACCAAACATTATTTTCAGAAGAAAGAACTGAAGTGGCTTTGTTTTATCTGTAAATTTCCAATCTTTAGAAAGTGAGAAAAACTTCAACATGATAAGTGAATAACAATCAGTTTGCACAAGTCCTGCAGTATGGCTAAGGAGATACAAGACAGGATGTGGCTAAAGACATTGGAATATGCAATAGTATAAGCATCAGTGAACGGGTGTATGTACTTGGAGAATGACAGTCGCATGCAAAATATTTTGTTGAATACAAGTGGGAGGAATTATGCATCTGTATTCGTGCATAAAACCCTTTATTACTCCTCAGATGCACATTTGCAAGTATAAAGTGTTGGCGAATATGTCATGTGGTGTGGCATCGTCAGTCACTCTCTCGTGCTCAACAAGGTGACAAGCACCGTGTGTGGCACACGCCAATAAATGTCTACAGGATCGAGTGCTTGTTGTTTTCCACTGTGAATGGTTTTGGCAGCTCCATTACAGCGTGGAGTTTGTTTTCCTGGCATTGCAGAGGCTCATTGAACCCCTTGGAGAGCAAGATAAATGCCAATAAATTCAAAGCCATTCTGAGTGATCATGCTCGTCCTATGGATGAACAGTTCATCCAAGGGTAACATCCATCCATGTTATCCTTGCCATCCTAATGGAAGTATATTCTCGCAGGGTGCTAATGCCCTCAATCACCAGGCACACATGACCACCAAATGATGAAAACAATGACTGTGAAAACTATTTGCTGTGTTCTTTGGTCACAACAATTGTTTAATCTCTATACTTGAGCACTTTTGAGCGATTCTGGTGCACTGCAAGAAAAAACCCACCATCATTAAACACAAAGAAAGGAAGCACAGGGCTGTTTTAGAATGTGCAATGAGACCAACAAAGAAAATTCTATAATAAAAAATGTAAGAAGAATATCATTTTGTTCTGATGTGGAGTGAACAACGATTTGGAGGAGTTTTTGCACGTGAAGGGTACAGTAGTACTCAGCACAAGCAGACTGTATAAAAAGATGGAAGAGTGAAGCCAATGCAAAAGTTCCTTAAATCTGTATTCAGGAGGGGCGACTTTCCGAGTTTCAAAAAGAAGTCAAATTGTTGAAAATTCTATGAAAAGATGAACCTACGTCTCACTTGATTCATGACCTCTGTAAGCACTTTCCTGACTAGTCTTTTGTCCCAAAACGCTAGGTTTAAGTATTTTTTATTCATTTTCTATATGATTATTTCATTCTTTGACAAACAGGTGGTAAAGCAGAGTATGCTTTAGAATGTGGGTATCCTGTTGTTGACAAGTTGTGACTGTATAGGTATGCACTATTCTTGGTTTGAGATTTAGCTTGACTGTACTAAAAGATACTCTGGGATGGCTGCTCTGTTTTTTCTTCTGAGAACATTTTGTTTTAATTCTGGTCTGCATTTGCAAAAATAAGAATGTCCTTGACTATGAAGAAGAAAAACAGATGCGCTACCACTAAGAAGACTAAGATTGTGATGGCCAAATGCCAAATCCAAAAGTTTCAAAATAAAAACCATAACTGCAATTTTCCTAATTTGCCCAGGTTTCTCCCATATCTAAGACCATCAGTGGTCCCCCATTTTGATATTTCTCACAGGTAACTCAGGGAGTTTAAAAGACCATCAAATGTTCTTTATGAAAAAGAACTGGAGGAATGTGTTTCAGCTAATTATGTTAACTGGCAACAGGTTAGTAATGTGATTGGATATAAAAAGAGCACCTTAGAGAGGCAGCGTCTCTCAGAAGTAAAGATGGGCAGAAGTTCAGCAAGCTGTGAGAAACTGTCTAGAAATTGTGAAGCAATCCCAGAATAATGTTCCTCAATGTAAAATTACAGATTTGGAATTTTCCATCATCTGAAGCACATAATATCCTCAAAAGATTCCAAGAATCTGGAGACATCTCTGTGCGCAAGGGACACACCTGAAAACCCCCAGGCAGCACTGCATGACTGCACTCAGGAACACTTCCAGAAATCACTGTTTGTGAACACAGTTGGTCTTGCCATCCACAAATGCAGGTTAAAGCTCTATCACATAAAGAAGAAGCCATACTGTATATGAACATGATCCAGAAACGCTTGCATTTTCTCTGGACCAAAGCTCATTTAAAATGGGCTGAGGCAAAGTGAAAAACTGTTCTGTGGTCAGACAAATAGAAATTTTGAATTATTTTTGGAAATTATGGATGCCTTGTCATAAGAGGGACCATCTACTTTTTTATCAGTGCTCAGTTCAAAAGCCTGCTTTTTCAATGGAACGGGGGTGCATTAGTGCCTATGGTACTGGCGACTTGCACATCTGAAAAGGCACCATCAGTGCTGAAAGGTATCTACAGGTTCTAGAGCAACATATGCTCACCTCCAGATGTCTTTTTCGGGGAAGGTCTTCCATATTTCAGCAAGATAATGCTAAACCACATACAACAGCTTTTACAACAGCATGGCTTCATAGTAGAAGAGTCCAGGTGCTGGACTGGCCTGCCTGCAGTCTACGCCTTTCACCAACTGAAAACATTTGGTGCATTGTGAAATGGACTGCTGAGCTACTGGAATCCTGTACCAGACAAGAATGTGACAACATTCCTCTCCCAAAGGTCCAGCGGCTGGTCTCCTCAGTTCCCAGATGTTTGCAGACTGTAGTTAAAAGAAAAGTGGATGTTACACAGTGGGAAACATGGCCCTGTTCCAACTGTTCCAATGTTGTTGCCAGCACATTCAAAAAGAGCTAATATTACTATACAGTAAAATGTATCACTTTCAACTTTTGATATTATTTCTATTTTCTTTTGTGAATAAAATATTAGTTTGAGATTTGCAAATCATTGGAATGTGTTTTCATGCATATTTTACACAGCGTCCCAAACTTTTTGTAATTGGGACTGTAGTAAGTTTTGTGTGTTCGTCCAATGTTACCCAAGTTCCCAGAATGGGAATAAGTCCACAGACACAGTCCACACGCAGAACACACTTTCCGTGTATCTGTCAGAGCAACCTGGCAAAACACAGAGTGAGCTGCTAATCCCTGTGCAGACACACCAGTTAGATGCTCAAAGAAATAGCTGCTGTCTCAGCTGTTGTTTGAAAATTTCAGCTGTTCATACTGCAAAGACACTGTAAAGGGTGAAACTTTAAAAAAACACAGCCATTTGTGCAACTCGCACACATGTAGTTGGAAAGGATATTAGTAGGGAAAATATTAAAAGATTTGTGGCTTCAGAATCAATAACTCAGAAGCATATAAAAGGGCGATGCTTCAGTTATGGTCCTTTTTGTGTCCTTGGCAGAAATAATAAGGACAGAAACCTATTTCTCATTTTTTTTCTGTCACACTTACTTGACACCAAGAGGAAACAAATGAAAATTAAATTATTACTCAGTAACTATTTTATTTATATAAAAGGGGTCTATTCTGTGTGGTTTTTGCTACATTTCCTTTGTCCCACAGTCAAATTTTAGACATTCAAGCCGGTTTAATTTAGATTTTAATGCTGAGCTATTAACTTCAAACATGACACATAAATGTGCACTTTGTCGCCATTGCTACAAGTCAGTTTGTGAACTTTCTTCCCTTCAAGATATGATCAACTGTAAATGATTTAACTGCAAAGTGGAAACCATTAAGAAACATCACAACTCAACCATGACGTTACAGAGTGGGGCTGCCAAGTGTTGAGGCACACAGCGCACAAAAGTGGCCAATGCTCTGCCGGCACTAACATCAGCACAAAAACTCTGTGCCAGGAGCTTCATGGCCTGAGTTTTCATGGCTGAGCAGCTTTCTGAGAAGCCTTACACTACCAAGCACAAAAGCATACCACTACCAGATTCTGGAGCAGTGATGAATCAGGCTTCTCTGTCTGGCAGTCTGATAGATGAGTTTGGGTTTGGCGTTACCTGTCTGACTGCATTGTGCCAACTGTAAAGTTTGGTGGAGGACGGTTACTAATATAGGGCTGTTTTTCTGTGCTTGGCCTGGACCCCATATTTCCAGTGGGAGATCCAAATGCTTCAGCTTACTAAGACATTTTGGACAATTCTATGCTTCCAACTTTAGGTGAACAGTTTGGGGAAGGCCCTTTTCTGTTCCAGACTGTGAACCAGTGCACAGGTCCATAAAGGCGTGTTTGGATGAGTTTGATTTGGAGGGGGGAGCCTGACTGGCCCACAGAGAATGAGCCAGACTCGTTTATCCAGACTATCTGACCTCAAAAAAGCTCATCAGGACACACTCCAAAGTCTTGCAGAAAGCCTTCCCAGAAGAGTGGAAGATATTATAGCAGCAACACCATATTAATGCATATGGATTCAGAATGGGATGCCATAAAAGTGCCTACACAGTCTCTTCCCAGAACAAATCACCCTTGGTATCCACAATGCACCTAACTCTACTTCTTTCATTTTCAAACTGTAGCTCCAGCTGACTCCACTAGCATGATGAGTGACATTTCATTGATACACTTAAATTAATTAATTACTTTTGTCCATATAATGTATTTTCAGATTGTCTCAAACCATGATAAATAGGAGGTTGAGTCAAGGAGGGCATCTAATGTAAAATCTCTCCAAATCACATATACATAATCATCTGCTGTGGTGACTCCCAGGGGAAAAATGGAAAAGAAGAAAGTACCTTTTTCTAGTTTTGAAAAAAATGACTTGACACATTAATGGTCTGATGTTTGTGCTACAACAGTTAGATTGAGAAACCTAACCTCAAACCTAAATGTTGGCAGGTATGCGAACCAAAGACTGATGTCACAGCGGTTGCATCCATCTTTTATTTACAGTCTGCGTGAAAAACAAATTATGTGTTTGTCTGGATGAAGCACAGCCATTTTGATTTTTATGGCTACAGGTGTCACTTTTTTGTTGTTTTTTATCCCTGCATCCTTATTGTCCTTGGTTTAATTTGCAGCAGCGAGATTCATTATCCTGGCTCACTAGGAAATAAATCAAATTGAAATTCAGTATCAAATGAATTCTTTGAATTGTGGCACATTTTAGCTGAAAACAGTTGACACACTGGCTGCATCCGTTATGTTGACTTTCATATCTGTTCTGAATTTCCATGGCATACTATCTAAATACAGATATGCATGCATTGATAAGACTAAACATAGTGTTGTATAATGAGAATGCTGGCTAAAAAATGTCTCAAAATGCTGCTGAAACACTTGCAGACTTCCGTGTAAACATACAGTACGTCTTCCACAGAATATTTTCTGTTTCCCTTTGAAGCCCTCTTAGCTGGCTGACCAGCCAGTGAAGACGCAACATGAAGAAGAAAAAAAAAATAGCCTGCTATGCCTGGGGCACACAATGAAGAGCTTGTGCTATTTCAGACACACATACACACAAAAGTCTAGAGTAAATAAAACTCCAGAAATTAAAAGAAGGAGGATGAGTATCTTAATGCACTCATGTAGTAGGGTGGGATCTTACAACACATGTTAAAAAAAAACCCCAAATGAGCATCCTATGGGAAACAGGATCCTCCATACTTGCCTTCCAGAGGCTAAGCTGCATGACCTCCACATAACAAGGTGTTTAACACACTCATGCATTATCTCTTCTAGCAACATATTTGAGTTTTAACCAACTTTTCACTTTTCATTTATCTCACCAGCCTCCTCTCTCCTTCGCCCTCTCCCTCCCTCATATCAGCACTCTGCAAATAAGCACACTGACATCCTGTCTGAACCACAATATGATGCTGTCTTCTTGCATGTTGCGTTTCTCATCTTACCTGCCCATTTTTGCTCGTGCTCTAATGAGGGAGGGAAATTATATTTTTAAGCACAGATTACAAATAGGGAGACTCGAGGTATCAGTGCAAAGGTGTCAGCTGATCTGCCATCACACAGCACACACAAGCAATCTGAAAAAACAGCTGAAATCTACATTACCATAGACCAACTTCACACAGGCCAGAAGCAGTGACAGAAATAGACAGTGAGGGAAACAGTTCCACATAAAAAAAAAGAATACTCCCTTCTGAGACTGTTACTGAGACATGTGACGAAATACATAAGATCCCAAACCACGAGGGACTCCAGGTGAAGCAAAACACCAAGGCAGCAGATGCACTGAGACGTGACAGAAAAAGAGAGATGGCAGACTGAGTGACTCGTACAAAGTCGACTACAATTGAAGGAAAGACAGGCAAACGGCAGAGACACTGGTTGAGACTGACAGATGCCCAGAGGCAGCGATCTACAGAGGAGCATATGCGAGACAGTGTGATGGGTGACATGTTGAGTAGACCCACGCCGACACTGACACTCACGATCGCTTAAATGCCTCCAAGATGTTGTCCTGCTGGTCTTCTTGTAAAGCTGAAACCAGACAGAGGGAGAAAGGCTGGTGAGAGCTCAGCTAGGTTAATTCATTACACAGCGGGCTTGAGCAGCAAAGGAATAATGGACTGATGACCTCGCTAGGCCACTAAATGATAGGACCTAATGTGTATCGCACTCACTGAGTTATTGGCTGACAAAGCCAGTTACATAGTAATGGTGGATACGCTGAATGGAAGATGACAATAATGTGATTAAGTGTCTGTCTCCAGACCTACCCTGCACGGAGACTTCGAATGTGCAGCTGTCGCACTTGTCTTTGGAGGTGACCTCGCAGCGGTAGCCACCTGCGTCTCCATCCACTACTTTGATGATGCTCATCTCATAAGTGTAGATCTGACAGAGAGAGAGGGGATGATATGCTAGAAACACACACAATTAAATGAACACCCAAACACACACACTAATGTACACGCGCATATAAGCAGGACGCGCTCACAAGCACTTTCTCGGAGTATAGATAAAGCCTTCAGGATGATAGAGGCTTCCTTAAAATGTTGCTCAGGAAGCTCGTCACTCACTGAACACGGATTACACATTCATGTTTCCCTCCATTCTCTGCACAAAGAGTAAAACATAGTATAATGTACTGGGATCCAGCATATTTGAAAACTGGAACAAGTTGTGATGTGAAGGAAGTTATAGTAAACAAACCTGCAGTATTCATTTCCCATGCACACCCTCACACACACACACACACACACACACACACACACACAGGCAGACAGAAACTAAGCAACTTCGCTGGGAAGAAAGTATCCTTTAGTTATGATCAGAAATTGAAATTTTATTTTTAACCTTATACATACACTATAAGGGCAAAAGCACTGGGCCACACCTCTGAATCATTCTGGTTTTTATTCAGACCCATTGTCACTATGCTGAGGTGCACAGTGCATGAAAGTTGTCAACACTCTGCTGACTCAGTGACTGCAGAGTTCCAAACTTCCTCTGGCATTAACATCAGCACAAAAACTGTGCTTCATGGAATGGATGTCCAAGGCTGAGCAGCTCCATAAAAGCCTTACATCACCAAGTGCAATGGTAATGTATCAAATGGAGTGGTATAAACCATGCAGCCACTGGACTGGAGCACTGGAGGAGTGTAAACATGTTCTTTTGGGTGACAAATCACACTTCTCTATCTGGAAGTCTGATGAATGAGGATTTGATGAATGGACGGGGGATAATGCTGTAAGGTAGATTTTCTGGGGTGGCCTGGGCCCCTTAGTTACAGTAAAAGGGAAACTCTGGTGCTTTAGCTTACCAAGACATTTTAGAAAATTCCATGCTTTCAACTTTGTGGGAACAGATTGGGGAAGGCCCTTTTCTATTTCGACATGCCTGTGCCCCAGTGCACTAAGCAAGGTCCTTAAAGGCAATGGTTGCATGAGCTAGGCGTGGAAGAACTTGACTGGCCCACAGAGCCCTGTCCTCAACCCCGATGAACTAGAAAAGACATTGTGAACCAGGCTCTCATGTCCAACATCAGTGTCTGACTTCACAAATGGATTAGTAAGCAAATTTTGCACAGACACACTCCAAATTTTGTTGAAAGCCTTCCCAGAGGAGTGGAACCTGTTTTATCTGCAAAGGGGTAGCCATTTCCATATGAATGCCTATGGATTTAGAATGGGATGTCATAGGCAGCCCAATACTTTTATCTATAGTCTAGCTTTGAGGCTAATGCCTTGAATTTGAAATATAGCTTTATATAAACCAACTCCTGTGAAATGGTAAGGGAAAGAGCTAATACAACTGGATAATTTGTACTACTTTGTGGTTGGTTTTGTGAGTAAACAAACAATACTGTGATCTGGGAAGCATGCTCATGAAATCTTTTAATTGCAAGAATATTTTTTTTTCTCCAGTTGTAACCAAATGATGGCATTTGTATATAGATGAAGGAAGGGCATACACAAACATTCATTTTACCAACATTACAATCCAGAACAATGTTCTGAAAAGTAGCAGTTCCTTTGAAAATAGAAACGCGCCCACAAAATAACAAATATGACCTTGGGCCAAATTATGGTAAAGAAAAGTGATTATTGTGTGCAAGTTTGTTAAATTCTGACAAATACAGTAGAATTGTGCATGGACGGATGCCCCACCGTGGCGTTAACTCAATGGACCTTGAGCAGGATGAGCTAAAAATGAACAAATCCAAGAGTGTGAGAACAAGGTTGCTCAAAAGCTGATATTTAGCAGGTAGTACTTAGTAATTTTGTGTATGAAATTGCATGCTTGTGTACTTACACTTGCTTTTTTAGTGCACAAGAGCGCTCGCACTGACAAGTGCACTACCATTACTGGATGGTATGTTTGTAACAGTCAAAAAGCTGCACGTGTAGGTTAAATTTCCTATCCCCTTTAGTTACAATCTTTACCACGTAGAGAAAGATAAGTGACCACTAACTAACTTTCAGCCAGCAGTGCGAGGATATGTCTTCAGCCAGTGGCAGTGTCAGTGATAGCTAGCCAGCTGACATCGCCTGATCATGCGTGTGCTGTGATGTCATCTGGTCTTTGCAATTGTTAAACTGTCATCTTTGATGTGGAAAAATTTTAAAACCTATTAAGTGTGGCCAGAGGTATGACGAATCGCAAAAGTTTGCAAAAGGCAGGTGCACTGAGCCTCATTAGAGTCATTTGAATTGATCTTAACCAACCATCCAACCATCCAGCCATTTTCTTATCAGTTGATCCAGTTTAGGGTTTCAGTGGGGCTGGAGCTTATCCCAGCTGTTGGGATAAACACAAGAGTCAACCTGACTTTTCCTGTCAAAGGAAAATCAAATAGGTTTTTCCTTGGGCTTTAACTTTGTCAGACCATGAATATCTACAATAATGACCTGCTTAGATATTTCAGTCTACCCTAAAGTAGTCAACCAACCAATCAAAAGCCATACAGTGATAGCCACAGGGCTGTGCGAAACACCTCTGTGCAGCATGCATGCACAAAGAGTGACTGTGTACCTTTGTGTTTCTGTCATAGGACTCTTTAAATTGCAGGTGCTTTCCAGCTTTGCTACCCAGGTCAAGCCACTTCCCCTTCAGCCATTTCATGACTGGTCTCTTCGTCAGGTTTGACGAGTCTACTTTAGCCACAAATGTGATGTCCTTCCCTGCCAAGAACAAAGATTAGATGCAGTGATTAATTAAACTGTGTGTGTGTTACAGCTGGAATTTGGCACTAAGTGGCCCACTCCTTTCATTTTAGATATAACTCAGAGGTTTTACCACAGGTCATTTTGCCAGACCTTTTGTTGCTGTGACACTCTCCGGCTTCTCCACGAACAGGCCGGTCAGTTCGGACAGCTGAGGATCCTCCCCTGGCAGATGATCTGTGATGGGGGGGGTTGGACCGAAGGATCGCAGAGGACAAATTAAAACAAGGAAACCTGATCTGGGCATAGCACACAGATTGCAGATAAATACAGGAAACAAGGCGACCAAGCAAACCACCAAACCACCATCTTAAACTTTGTGCTCTTAGTGTGAATTGCCTGTTTAAAATCATTTGGGAAAATGTAGAAGTTGAGTTCGAGGACATTAAGTCTCAACCCACTAAATTCTGTTCTTTAGTGCTGAAAACTGAGCAACAGTCTCTCCATGAGGCAGCGTGTTTGCATTATGCCTTTGTTGTTACACTGCATAAGCCATTTGGGACCCTCTGACAAATGACAGCCGACCAAGGAGCCCCCTGTAGCAAACTGGCCCGGAGGGAATACTGAAACTCCTCAGATCACCTCTGAAGACATCATATTACAGTTGACTCTCTGCAATCATCTGCCACCCCGATAGAACGCAAGCTGAAGCTGTACAGTCTTATCTTGGCAATAAAAAATGAGCTGCTCTTTTATCTGCTCACTTGTTTCTTTTGCAAGTAAATTGATGTAACCTTTGTAAGGAGTTTGCTTGTCAGTTGATATGCTTTACAGAGACGCTAACATATTCATTTCTCTTACCATCAGGAGGCAACTCTGCATCGGAGGAGGTGGGGGAAGAGAGAGCGAGGAACACGTCAGTCTGTACAGTATTTGTACTGTGCCATTAAACACAAGTGTTAATTGGCCCAATGATAACCTTGACTTCTGGTGAGGAACACTCACACATTAAATCAGCGTGCTCTCACGTTCCAAAAGGAACACATCTTTCTTTCTCATACTCTAATTAACAATTTTTTTCTTTCAAAGAAAAACACAACTGTTAATTAGTTATTTCTTTAGCAATTGTTCAAAACTCATTTCAACTGTTCTGATACACAGGACATAATCTGAATAATATGACTTTAGGTTCTGAGTCAGACATCCTGTACATTTTACAAGGAAAGAAAGTTTACAGACAGGCATTCAGGTAAAGGCACATCAAGCCACCAATCAAGGAGAGTGAGTAGGGCCCTGATTGAACATCCATTGGATGAGACCAGCTGCTGAGAGAATGGATTCAGGGTCACGTGTCAAATAAGGTCATGCGCCTCCATAAATTCAGAGAGCCATACTGTCGGCGCCTCTTCCTCTCTCTCTGCCTTTATGGGCTAAGTTAATTTGATCTTTTAATCAAAAAGTGCCCCTGAGGACAGATCCAAGTTCAGATGTTCAGGATGATTTAAAAGGTTTCTGTTGGAATGCTAAGTGGGTAAAACTGATTCTAGGATAGGGCTCAGGGGACACTTTTGAATGTTTACACTCTTACACTGTTTCATTGGATACCGCCTGTGTTTGGGATGGAGTTTCTAAGTGAAATTTACTCCAGACACTGTCTGTCTTTAGCTTTGGGATCAAGAGTTTTAAATTCTGCCAAGTGAGACTATTTCATAATACATTACTTACAGGCTGTGTTTACATTTTGAACTATCTGTAACACATTGCACAATAAAAAAATTATCTGAAATACTGAATTTTTATTGGAATGTGATTTCCTCATAATTTCCAAACCCTTTCCATAGACTTTTCCTGAGATACACAAATCAGCCACAACATTAAAACCACTGTGCAGTGAAGTGACTGCAATTTTCTTTTTACAATGCAATGTTCTCCTGGGACAACCTGGATCCTGGCATTCACGCAGAGAATATTTTGACACAACAGCCCACCTAGATATTGTTGCAGACTAGGCACATGCTATGATAGCAACAGTATCCCCTGAGGACAGCAGCT
>VUQH01007438.1:3539-14923 GCA_015106775.1 Etroplus canarensis | reverse complement strand
GTGCTTTTCACCCTTTGTGTTTATAATGGTTTGCTCCACCTGCATAAAGGTTTACTTCCTGGGGGTAGAAAGGGCTCGCGGCCTTGGCTGATGACGCCAGGGTCGAGGGCCCTGTGCAGGGATGATACGGGTGGATGGGATACCAGTGGGTGGTGGTAATGCACTCTGTTTGCCAACTGCCAATGAGGTTTGCAAGAAGAAGAAGAAGAAGGGATACTAGTTTACGCTCAAAAGGTGGACAGGATACCAGTTGGTGGCAGTAATGCACTATATTGCTGGTTGCCAACCGCCAATAAAATTTACAAGAAAAAGAAGAATGAATGACTCGAAGAACCGAGGTAACACAGCGTACCACCTGAACTCCGCATTCAGGCTCTGGTGCAATTTTTGGTAATGAAAAGGGCCCGCGGCCTTGGCTGATGATGCTGGCGTTGCGGGCCCTGCGCAGGGATGACACGGGTGGACAGAATGCTGGTGGGTGGCGATGGTGCACTGTTTTGTTGTTTGCCAACCACCAATGAGGTTTGCAAGAAGAAGAAGAAGAAGGGATACTAGTTTACGCTCATAAGGTGGACGGGATACCGGTTGGTGGCAGTCATGCACTATTTTGCTGGTTGCCAACCGCCAATAAAATTTACAAGAAGAAGAAGAATTTGATGACACGAAGAACCGAGGTAACACAGCGCACCACCTGAACTCCGCTTTCAGGCTCTGGTGCAATTTTTGGTAATGAAAAAGGGCCCGCGGCCTTGGCTGATGACGCCAGGGTCACGGGCCCTGCGCAAGGATGACAAGGGTGGTCGGGATACTAGTGGGTGGTGGTAATGCACTAAGTTTGTCAACCGCCAATAAAATTTACAAGAAGAAGAATCTGACTTTGTTAAAGCTCCTGTCACACGTTGACGTTTTAACCAGCGTAGGCCAACGTGTCAAAAGTTCTCTAAATGCTGGCATACGCAAAACTGTTGATGTTACCTTGGGTGTATTCATTCATAACAAGTTGGACGTATACATAATGTATTAGTAACTTATATAGAACGTTATGATAACAGCCAGTACACCATTATACAGCAGCTGTAAGTTAGAAAACGTTCAGTAAGTGCTGTGGCCGTCCAGAACACATCAAATATATCTACATATGTCAATATGTGTTGGAGATAAGTTCACTATAAGTTACACATAGGTTCAAAGCATGTTTCTCGTAGGTTGGAAATAAGTTTTGGGTAAGCTATCTCAACATATTTCAACTTTTTTGTAACTTACAAGTACCATATGTGAACATGTGTCAATGATCGCTTAACTTACCAAGAACTTACAGCCAGTGTATGCAGGACATATGAGCCATACTCTGGCATATGTTGGAAATTTTGTGCGTGCCCAAAATTTTTCGGAAACCTCACCGTAATACCAGCGCGCTTCAGCATGCCCTTAACTTACACAAAACTTACCAATAACTTATTCAATGTACACTAGCGTATTCACCAAATTGTTCAGACGTGGGCATACGCTGGTTAAATCGCCAAGGTGTGACGGGGCTTAACTTTTGGTTTTGGTTTCTATTTAGGTGACCTCTTTCAGTGTTAAACAGACCTTTGTGTCTTGTCCGTACATACTGTTGTGTGTCAGTTTGGTCAGCTATGTTCAAGCTGCTTTTTAGTCGATCTCTTTTAGAGTTGGATCCAGTTCAGTTGGTGCTTATTTGGACATTTGTTTTGTCCTTGTGTCTGACTGCTTGGTATCTCAACTGTTTTGGTCTCTTCTTCCAAGTTTAAAAGTCCTTGCTGGCAACTTTTTCCAGGCACCCAGCCAGCAGGCCTTTTTCTGCCACCTATCCAGGTCTGGGTTGCTGGGGCAGCAGTCTAAGCAAAGATGCCCAAACCTCCCTCTCCCTGGCCACCTCCTCCAGCTCTTCCAGGAGGAACACCTAGACATTCTCGAGCCAGCTGAGAGATGGAATCTCGCCAGCTGTCCTGTGGCTTTGTCCCGGTAGGACACGCCTCAAACATCTCACCTAGGAAGCATCCTAGTTGGATGCCTGAACCACTTCAATGTGGAGGAGCAGCAGCTCTGCTCTGAGTCCCTCACGAATGACTGAGCTCCTCACCCTATCTAAGGCTACGTTCCCCCTGTGTTCAGCCAGTGACACCAACATCCTGAGATGAACACGAGTCCTAAAATCATCTAAAATGTCTTGAATGTTCAGAAAGTTTTACACAATGACGAGAAGTAGATCTGAAATATCAAAATCCAGAGATTAATGAATGTAAATTATATCCTTAATGTGAACAGGTGACACGTGTAATTAAACAGGTCACTTTCCCAAAGAGAAGTCCCTTCACATCAGGCAGAGGTATCATCTTTCTGCATTCTGACTCACATCTGGAACCAGTAAATCACGTCTGTGTGTGGATTTACTCAGCAGGGACCTTGTTAAACGAAATGAAAGGTCTTGAATAATTAATTGATAGTGAGTCTTAATGTCCAGTTCATTATACTGCAGCACGTGACTCTGGTACTGAACTGTCACCTGGTTCCTCTGCTGCATGAACAAAGCATTTCCATCCTAAACTGACGCACAAACTGGTCAAATGAAACCTAACCCATGTATGCTTACAACACGTACAACGGTTTCTGTACTTCATTACTGCTGCTGTTAGCACACGATGACTAATCAGGCTGGTTTGAATCAGCTCTGAAGCATTTCAGTATTCTAACTGTAGCATGTGGAAATAATCAGCTGTTTGACTCCTTATACTCTCTGGAAACAGGAATGGATTTGCATTTTCTTTTGTTACTGTTCTTGAAATTTTGTTAAAGTGGACCTAAATCTGCTTTTCCTTATTTCCTGTCACGTGCAGCCACTGGCCACTTCATTAGGTACACCAGTTCAACTGCTTGTTGTGAGAAATTTCTGAGCGGTTCATCACGCGGCGGCAGCTCGGTGCATTTAGGCATGCAGACACGATCAAGGCGACCGTGAGCATCAGAATGAAGAAGAGAGGTGATTTGAGTGACTTTGAATGTGGCATGGTTGTTGGTGCCCAGCATGCTGGTCCAGGTATTTCAGAAACTGCTCATCCACTGGGATTTTCTACACAACCATGTCTACAGTTTACAGAGAATGGTCCAAAAGAAAAAAAAGAGAAGACATCCAGCAGCTCTCAGGGACAAAATGCCTCATTGATGCCAGAGGTCAGAGGGGAATGGCCAGACTGCTTCCAGCTGACAGGAAGGCAACAGTAACCCAAATAACCACCAGGGTGTGCAGAAGAGCATCTCTGAACAAACAAGTTAAGTCTTGAAGCAGATGGGCGACAGCAGCAGAAGACCACTCCTGTCAGCTCAGAGCATGACGCTGAGGCTGCAGTTCACATGGGCTCCGTGCTTCCTGGTCCGATGAGTCTCGATTCCTGCTGAACGTTCGGATGGTAGGTTGACGTAAACAGTGTGAAGCATGGATCCATGCTGTGTTCAGGGTCAGGATATTTTCTGGCACTCTTTGGGCCCCTTAGTACAGCTTATGTGAGTATTGTTGGTGACCATCTCCATCCCTCTGTGATCCCAGTATACCCATGTTCTTCTGATGGCTGCTTCCAGCGGGATAACACACCCCATCACGAAGCTCACATCATCTCAAACAGGACAGCCAGGCGCACTCAGACGTCCTCCACAATCACCGGATCAGACCACCTTCAGGATGTGGTGGAACAGGAGCTCTCCCCAAGGGGTCACTACAGCGGATTAATCCGCATTGGTAACTTGGCAGAGGTTTTACGCCGGATGCCCTTCCTGACACAACCCTCCACGGTGAGAGGGATCTTGTGTCCCCACCTGGAATCGGTTGGAGTGCACTGAATGAATGATATGTTGCTGCAGACATGCAGACCTGATGGGACTGTGGGAAATAGAACCGCTGCTAAAAACAGGTTGATTATTTTTTCCTCCGTTGGGCAAATGGTAACCTTCTTATGTAGTAGATCAAAACAGGAAAAAATGTTCATTTTATTTTATCTTGAAAATGATGATTATCATTATTTTGCAACCCTGTATGTCTGTCACAGTGTCAGAGAATGAGACCACGATGGGAATGTGACTGATGACGCTTTTCCTCATTTTCTATCATAGTCTTAGTCGTAACGCTGGTCACATTAAACATGACCAAAGATTAAACTGATGAAGTCAGTGATCCCGTGAGCCAAACAATCAGTTTTTTCTACTCTTGAATTTGTATGATGTCACAGAGAGAGGATATTCCTAATATGGTAAATGGGCGGGTCCTTCTGTAGCACTTTTTTACTCTAACTTCACACAGCACTTTATTATTATAAAATGCACATTTGCATGCATTGGGGCCGATTTGGGATCTTCTTGCACAAGGACGCTTCAGCACACAGACTGGAGTAGAATCGAACCACCAACCTTCCAGTTAGAAGATGACCCGCTCTATCCTGAGCCATGGCTGCAAGTGTTACTGTGCGCACCATAACACGAACCTGATTCGTTCTACATACGTGTGAAAATATTTGAAACCAGATGTAATGAATGAAGGGATGACTTCTGATTGGCTAACGACTCATGATGGACAAATCATTAGGCAGTGAGGCTAGTTTATCCTCCTTTTTGACGCTAATAACGGACGTTTTATGATTGAGACCATAAAGTCATCTGGAAAGTGTTCACCAAGGTCACAGAGCAAAGGAGCCGTGGGCCATTTTCCCATGGACTTCTGTACAACCGCAAGGCTTTTTTGCAACCAGAGGAGTCACCCCCTGCTGGCCATTAAAGAGAATGCAGGTTTAAGGTGCTTCTTGATTGGGTTCATTTTTCAGACCTGGAACCCAGATACATTTTTCATACTATGTCTGGGAACAAATCAGGTTTCTGGTGTGGATTGGTCAGTGATGACAACCCCAGAAGCCTCGCTCACCTGCTCATCCATTTTTTAGTTACAAGGAGCAACCAATCAGAAGAAAGTTGGCTTAAAGGGAAAGGGAAGGGAGTCAAAACAGCTTACTGCAGAAAGAGGATGAACTGGCCTCATTTTGCAATAAATGAGGATTATTTTGAACTAAGATTCCTGTAAAGCTGCTCTGGTAAAGTCCAAGAACAAAACTATGGAGCTGGAAATGAGCAGAAAAAATCTCCTTTATGGTTTGAACTTCATTGCAGCTCAGAGTCTCACAAAGCTTCCACTTGGAAGACGTGAGTATGGAGTTCCCTGGTGGTCCAGATGTCCTCCATCGCTCCGGTGGCAGACTCATAACTCAGGACTCTTGCAGTTCTCCTTGTAAAAGCATGCTATTTCAGTGCATTGTACCTTTCATATTCAGCTGTTGTTAAATCTGCATTCTGTGCCATCATTCACAGATTAAAACGCATGCCTGAGCAGTCCTCAGTCCATGTGAGTCACCTCTTCCTGTCATGATGTTGAATCTGCAGCGCTCCAATCCAGCTTTTATTTGAGCAGATACTGATGCTTTTATACCGAGCTGAAGGAAATGTTTCCGTGTCAGGGCTGCAGACCCTCTGGGGCGCGCTCCTCTTTGCAAACAGCTACCTCCTCTGGAAGAAAAGATGAGTGTGTGTGTGTGTGTGTGTGTGTGTGTGTGTGTGTCATACTCTGCATTCATCATTCACAGGGAACATAACAAGCAGGCGTCCCTCAGCGTGGTCCTGGGCTCATCAAGGAGGAGCTTTTTAAGGCTTCTGCCGTGAGAATAAGGGTCTGGTTGCGCTCTGCAGGCGTGGGACACGCCGTCCCACCTCAGAGGGGGAATTTGGAAAGAGTAACAAAACACTAATCACACAGGGCAGAAAACTAGTGCTGCACTGGCCTCTACAGGTTCAACACAGGTTATTGCACTCACATGGCAAGCGTTTGAACCCATAATGAATCTGTAGGGGCCCCTGCGAGGCTGGTTTCCTGCGCGACGTGACTGCTCGCACACCTCATACACCAGCGGTTTTCTCTCATTCCTCTGCCTTTTGAGTTCCTCCAGCTTGTAGAGGTCTAAACTATCAGGCAGAAGATTTTCATTTCATCTACCACTGATGACTGCGAAAGGTTCAGCAGGTCATCAGTCCAACAAAACACACTTCTCTGTAAGCCTCATGACACAATTTCCAGCAGACGGCGTGGAGGAGAGGAGGAAGCGCTGGCTGTATAATTACAGAGGAAGGCTGGAGCGTTTTGACGGGACTCCTGTGCAGCTGGGAGAATTTGGGGAGCCACCATCTAGTGGCCATCGGGTATTTCTGCGCCACTTCCCAGGCACGGTGCCGTCTGCTCGTGTGCTTTACCGCGTCCATAAGATGGGAATTCTCGAGCAGGACAAGCTTGAGTCAGACATGAACCAGTGCATGATTACTGCAGGAGACTGTTGTGCTGCTTTCTCTGCCTACTCATAATGACTAAACCCAACTGTGCACTTTCAGTTTGTAACACAAACGCACTGCAGATTTTCTTCCAGTCCCTGTGGGCCACAAACATCTCAGACTCGTATTATTGCCTGTGAAAACTCCAGCGTGTAACGTAGCTCAAAGTGGAAACCAGTTTTCTGGGGGACCTGAGATTTAAATATCAGGTAAATGTTGGCGTGTAGTGACTGATCCCGGCGTGTTTTCTACAGGAGGATTTCTTAGGTTCTGTGGAACAAAAGGAGGATTAAATAAAAACAAAATAAGGAAAAAGAAATACTGGTATCAGCACATCAGTATCAGCCCCAAATTTCACAATATGTGCATCACTAATTTCTTCCTCCACCCAACAGAGTGGAGGAAACAACATCCCTGCCTGGATAATTCAAAGATCCCGACAGTCTTCAATGCCAAAAACTGCAGTTCTTTTAGTGGCCACTTGAGGCTGGCTCCAAAAGTGAGTCAGTCCCCACAGACTCTCATTCAGTCTTCATCATCTGTTTACCCAAAAACTTATCATCGTGTTTCATCAGAGCTTCGACCTCCAGGAATGAAAAGTGCCTTAACCTGTGGTTCCCCTAGTGGCCACTAGAGGCTGGCTCCAAAAGTGACTCCCAAGTTAAAATGTCCAAGTTTACACTAGAAATAACCGTCCTCAGCCTGTTCCAGTGAGCAGTTTTGGTCTCTGTGGCTAGTATGGTGTACTGGGTTACATATTTGTGTAAAAGATCTCCAGTTTAGTACCAGGAGGAGACACAAGCAGTGTACTCCTAGTGCTGATCCCAAGCCTACATATATGGGACAGTTGTGTCAGGAAGGGCATCCAGTGTAAAATCCTCTGCTGTGGTGACTCCTTGGGGGAAAGTGGTTTAGCCCTTTTTATGGTGAATTTTGGCAAAGCAGATACATTTGGACCCATAAATGTGCACGTTTTCTTCTGCTTATCTAATTCAGAGTCGCTGGGGGCAGGAAGTTGCTCCACCCGTCATAAGGTAAAACACAAGGATTAGGAAAAGCAACGTGGCCAAGCAGTCTACAGTACCAGGCTAAAGTCTCAGGTGGGGTTCAAACGCCACCACTGTCATTTAGAACCATGCACTGGACACTTCTAAAATTTAAAGCTAGGGTGCGCCATCACCTGCTAAACGTCTACTCAGATAACTGGAGTCTTTGAACCAGACTGGACCCATTTGGAGCATCTGTGATACAATTATCTGTCCACAGAGTCCAGTACTGGGCAGTGAAATTGTAGGACTTTATTTGGATGTTATTAGCACTAATTAGCAGGCGTCTGGGTTTATGGACTGCACCGTTTATTAATGCAGCTTTATAACCAGGGTCACATGATCACGCTGATTCTGGCAGCAGCCAAAATGCTGACGTCCAAACACCAGTATGTGACGTCACGGTGGCTGCATCCATCATTTATATACAGTCTATGTCTCACAACCGAGTGACAAAAACCCAGACCATCAGTCAGAGTCGGTCTGCGTGTGGACGAATGACCATCAGAGGACGACCCCCCAGCGTCCCTCCTCCTGATGACTGAAGCAGATCTTCACTTTATTCCAGAAACACAGCATGAAGTTCATGCACTGATGAAGCACACTTTATAGATTCATGTTGTGTGTAAATTCTCTTTTCTTCCTCAGCATTCTGACTCTGTTTCGTGATTTTAGAGCACAAACTTCACGTCATGCTGAAGCCGCAGCTCCCCCAGTCCCTGAGCTCCGTGGCTGGGCTGACTGGAGGCTGCAGCTGCTGGGAGACTGGCTGAAATGAGGACATTCCTGTCAGACAGTCTGGGTGGAATTTGAATAGTACAGAGGAACCGCCTGACGCTGATTGGTCCACAGCGGCATATTTCCAAAGCTCCTGCCTGTCGCTCAGCAGATCCCAGGGAGCGGATTGGCTCGTGCAGGAGTGGGCGGGCTCTGTTCGTGGGGTATATAAGCGTCCCGCTTCCAGGGCGTCTGCAAATGCTAGCTGGCTGTGAGTGGGAGGAGGACCTCCACCTCCGATGTTTGTCCACAGAGCTCACCTGAACCGCTCTCCTCCAGCCGAGCCAGCCCCGCGGAGATAACCGAAGCGTCCCGGGAGGAGCCGGAGGTGGACCGGGGGGGCCACACGGTGATCGGCGCCATGGAGTGCGCCGTGGACGCGCAGAGCCTGATCTCCATCTCCCTCATGAAGATCCACAACTCCAGGACGCAGAGGGGGGGCATCAAGCTGCACAAGAACCTGCTGGTGTCCTACGTGCTGCGGAACGCCAGGCAGGTGTACATCCGGGAGAAGTACGCGGAGCTGTACCGGAGGCAGCAGTACGAGGAGGTGCTGACGGTGTGCAGCGAGATCCAGGAGCTCAACCCGCTGGACGCGGAGCCGGAGGAGGCGGCGGAGCCGGCGGAGCAAGCGGCGGAGCAGGGCAGCCCCCGCGGCGCGGCGCCCTGCCGGCCGGCGGCAGCCCTCTCCGGCTGCGCGCTGCTGGAGGACGGCGGCAGAGAGCCGGAGCCCTCCTACCACCGCAGCTGCTGCATGGAGGCCGCCCCCGCGCCGCACTGCAACAAAACCACGGTGCTGGACCTGGACACGCATGTGGTGACCACCGTGGACAGCGGCTACCTCCACCAGGACTGCTGCTGCTGCGACGCACCGCACTGCGGCCCCGCGCGGCCGCCGGCCCGGAAGCGGAAGGTGGAGTTCGGCTGCTGCGCGGAGGAAGCGGCGGAGGATGCGGCGGAGGACGCGGCGGGCTTCACCGCCGGCTTCACGGCGGACCGAAAGCGCGCGAAACGGGAGGACTGCTGCTACAGCAGCGCGGACTGCACGGACACCTCCAACATCTCCGCCCTCATCTCCATCTTCGGCTCGGGGTTTACGGGACTGCTGAGCAGGCAGGCGGACCTGGAGCAGATCTGTAGCAAACAAGCCCTGGCCAGCCTGGGGGCGTGGACCCGGGCCATCGTGGCGTTCTGACGGGAGAGGAGCTCCGCTGGAACCCGAGCCGTGCAGCTCCAGGAGCCGTCAGTGGCTTCTTTTCTCACATTTGTGCAACCTGGGGACCTTATGGGGACGTGCTAAATGGACGTGCTAAATGGGGACTTTGCACACTTGCTGTGCATCGGTTCAGATGTCTGGGGTTAAAGTTTTTAAGATGTTTTCCTCACAACTGAGCAAATTTACCTTCTTGTTTGAAACACATGTCCTCCTACAGGTACATGAGTCGGGAGCCTTATGGGGACGTGGTAAATGCAGTGTTTAATGAGGACTTCGCACATTTCGGTCCAGATGTTTGGGGTTCACCTTTTTAAAATGTTTTTTTTTTTTACACAAGTGAGCAAATTTAACTTCCTATTTTGAAAAAACAAAGATTCCCACTAAATTACATCAGTTGGTAGCCTTATAGGGATGCGGTACATACAGTGCTAAATGGGGACGTCACAGTTTTGCTTTGCTTTGGTCCACATGTTTGGGTTCAGGCTTTTCAAGAAGCAACTTAACTTGTTTTTGAAGAGAACTAACTTTCTCCCAAGGTTACAGAAGTCCTAAATGCACCTTGGCTACTCCCTTATATCTTCCCATGGGGTCGCCACATAAGTAATTTGGCACAGATTTAATACTAGATACCCTTCCTGATGTAACCCTCTCATGGTAGGAGGGGCTTATGTGCCCACCTAAATTCAAACCAGGGACCTTTTGCTTGTGATGCAATTGTGCAAACCACTACGTTACTAAAACACTAAATCTAAATGGGAACTTATGATCTGCCTTGCACCGGTCCAGATGAGTGGGGTCAGCCATAAAGATTTTATACTTCTCAGCTGGGTAAATTTATGCTCTTATTTTGATCAAAAGAAACGTCCACACAAAGGCACAAAATTAGGAACTTCATGGGGACGTATGGTGAATATAGTGTTAAATTGGGACTTCAAATTTTAGCCTTGCGTCATACTTTTTTCAGATTTTTTTCTTCATAATTTGGCAAATTTACCTTCTTATTTTTAAACAACAAACATTATCAAAAGGTTGCATTAGTTGTGGACCTTATGGGGTAAAACTGATGCTAAATGGGGATTTCACATATTTGGTAAGTGGGGTCAGTTTTAACTGAATAAAAGAATAAGAGTGCTACTTTTCACAATTGGATAAATAAACGTTTTTATTTGAAACATTTAGCTAAGTCTTACAGCTGCCCCTCTCTACCCCCTTCCCATTGTTAGCCATGATAAAACCTCATGTGCTAAACAACCATAACTCCAACTGAATTATACCTCAAAGCACACTTGTGTCTTAAAAATCAATGACAATGCTTCTAATTGGAGGAAATGTAGGCGTTCCAGCTGAGCCAGCTCTCCCCCACAGCGTCTAAATCGACTTTATTTTTGCAAGGAAAAAGAAAAGCTATTTATTAAATGAGCAATTTAATAGTTTTGACAAGGAGAAGAGGGAGCGTTGTTGGTGCCATGTGTCATACGTGCAGGCTTTTCTCAAATCCGGATCCGTTGCCTTAAATCCCAATGCACACTACTGCTAGCTATCGTCATAAACTGAAAGTACGTTGGAAGTGACTGAATGTCTCTGCTGTCCTCTCCTGTCCTGAACCAGATGTTGCACACTCTGAGCAGTTTATTGTCGTGTGAAAACACCACGTTCGAGGCTCACTCCTAAACACTCTTGAAGGTACACGGACTCTGAACCAGCTTATACCACTTGACGCAGTGTCAACACTTCAGATCATGTCACTTTTGTCAGGCTAGTCCACGTGGTTGTCACTGCACCTCCACTCCCAGCGTGCGACAGTCAACAGTCCGGGTTATTTTTTGTCAGTCTGACTTTGTTTTCCTAATCATGGTTGTTGCTCAAAGCCTTTCACAGCGATTCATGAATCCAGCTTGGTTTTGTGAGTTTCACTTTGTAAAAAAAAAAAAAAAAAAAAAAAAAATAAAAAAAAAAAAATTTTTTTAAAC
>VUQH01007430.1:0-11858 GCA_015106775.1 Etroplus canarensis | reverse complement strand
TCTTCTCCTCCTGCCTGGCAGCTCCATCTTCAACATCCTTTGTCTTATATGTCTACTATCCCTCATCTGAAACATGTCCAAACCATCTCAGCCTTGCTTCCCTGACTTCATCTCCAAACTTCTCAACTTTCACTGTCCCTCTGATGTACTCATTCCTAATCCTGTCCATCCTGTCCACATGAATGGACATGATCTATCTATCTATCTATCTATCTATCTATCTATCTATCTATCTATCTATCTATCTATCTATCTATCTATCTATCTATCTATCTATAAAATAGCATCAGTAAAACAGCAAATTTTCCTTCCAGTTTCTCTTATTAGTTAATGCCTTATTCATCTGTTCTCTAGTTTATTTACCTGTAAAGTTATTCCTTCATTGTAGCCACTTCTACTTGCCCATTGGAGGTCACAGCTATTTGCTTTGTCTGCCTTAGTCTCTTGCTGTCTAATATCCAACAAACTGACTCCAATGAGTCATTGAAATGCTCCATTTCTTTGGCTCGCTGATATGTCACATCCAGTAACATATACTGAAATGAGACATATATGTATCATATGACAAACACATTTTCCTCAAGGACAACAGAGCAGTTTGCTCATTTGATACCCCTGCAGATTGAAATATTTGCCTATGCTTTTCAAAGTTATTACAATCAGTTCTATACATACATCTTTAGCTTTTAATTTGCCAAAATACTTACCAACAGAGCTGTCTATCCACCCACCTGACCTGCCTGCAGTCCAGACCAGTGAACCTTGGAAACAATTTGACATATGTGTAAATGCAAATATGGTGAAGGAGCAACTGAAATCATCAAAAAAGAAATGGGGAAACATGCTTTTATAGCTACAGTGATTTATTTTCTCATTTACTAAACTCTTACAGAAGGTTCTTACCAACGTCATGATTGAGGTCAGTAGGAAACACAACCATGTCCCAAATTTTCTTAAGTGTCGTTGGCAACATATTCAAAATGAGCTCATGTTTTACAAAAAGCAATAACATTTTTAGCTTTTGAATTAAAATTAGGGCTTAACATTTTTGGCAGTTGCCACAGTTTATTTTTTATTTGCCCTTTAAACTGTGCCGCTTTTGGATACTGTTTTAGCAATCAGCCAGTCACTGGTGACGCACCAGAGTTATGGGTTACCTCCTGCTGCCTTTTTATAACCACTATAGTCTCTTCTCATTATGTCACGGTACAGCTGCAGAACCTAAGGCTCCATAAGCTCTGTATATGAGTAATATTTGGACACATGCACAAGAGATTTGGTCTTGCTCAGGTTCATTTTGTAATATACTCCTATATCCATAATCACACAAACAAATTGCCAAAATGTAAGGCTACCACAGCAGCACTTGAATGCCCTTTTCTGGACATTACACATTCACAACACTAAGATCTAGAGACTGCAGCCATCATTTTCATGCCCTTCCAATTATTCAGAGAGCCCTCATGCCAAGTGGAAGGGGCGTTCTCGTCTTCTAAGATTCTAAGATTAGTGTAGAAATGTACAATCACTCTCTGCATTTTTTTCACTTCAAGCAGAAGCAGAGACAGCTTTTATTTTAGTAAAGCAGAGCTTCCCATCTAAATTTATAACATTTTATTGCACAACTCTGAAGAAATATTGTCTTTAGGCGCCTTAAACGCACGCAGAAACAAACACATGCACCGTTAACCTGTTTTTCCTAAACTCAATTTGACCGCACTGTGAGAAATTTGACCACGGTGGCCGAAATCTGTGGTTCCACACACACACACACACACCACACACACTGCAAGCATAAACACATGCATTCATTGTCAGAATACATTTGTGGATCTGGCAACTTTTTGACTTGATTCGGTTGTCATAGCCGGCGGTATATTTGGCTAACTCTAAAAAGAAAATTTGATTCCTGCCTGCTCAACCATGAGGTGTTACATTCAGCTCATTGTGAGCAACACAGAGATAAAAAGAAGTGCAAATAGCTGCCGTGTGTGTGTGTGTGTGTGTGTGCATTTTTAAGTGCAGGTTAGGAAGAGGGTAAGCAATGGTGCAGCCAGAATCCAAATCAACGAAACAGCAAATATTTGTAAGATCTTGTTTATGGAAAGTGAGTGGTGGTGGTGTCTGAGTGTTCATAGGTCTGGATAACTGGCTTTTAAAGGGAATGTGATGTATGATGAATGTCTGAAAAGGTATACAAATAAAAGAAAGAAAGGAGAAATTCTAGAACACGTTATCTTACTGGTGCTCGTTGTTCTCCTATAAATTATTCTTAAGCTTGTAATTGAAAGTCTGTGTTTGGCTTTAAACTCGAGGACAATTCCAAAAAAACTCAGACTGTTTGGTATTATTAATAAGTGAAATGAATATGAATGAAGTGTTTTGGATTTCAAATAATTTATGAGATAACATCAATACAGTTTCCCAGAAAGACTTATTTTGTTTTTTAAAGGGGACCTTTGCACCTTTACGTTTTCTCCTGTCAGTTCTGTACTGTTAAATTTAATTCAGTTCAGTTTTTTTTGATTAGTACCAATATGAAACAAAACTTGCCTTATGGTGCTTTACATTAGGTAAGATGAAGGCCCAACAGTATTAGGGAAAAAAATCTCAACAATCAGACGATCCCCTATGAGCAGCACTTGGCGACTGTGGGAAGGAAGAAATCCCTTTCAACAGGAAGAGACCTCCAGGAAATCAGGCTCAGGAAGTCTTTAAATTTGATTCTGGAGCCAATGAAGAGAAGCCAGTATAGGGGAAATGTGATCTCTCTTTCTAGTCCCTGATAGCTGAAGGTTCTGCCTCCCATTCTACTTTTAAAAACTTTAGGAACCACAAGTAGGTCTGCACTCTGAGAGAGAAGTGCTCTGTTGGGAAAATATGGTACAATGAGGTCTTTAAGATAGGATGGGGTCTGATTGCTTAAGACTTTGTAAGAAAGTAGAACGATTTTAAATTCAATTCTGGATTTAACAGGGAGCCAATGAAGAGAAGCCAGTATAGGGGAAATATGATCTCTCTTTCTAGTCCCTGTCAGTACTCTCACTGCAGCATTTTGGATCAACTGGAGGCTTTTTAGGGAGCTTTTAGAACAGCCAGATAACAATGAATTACAATAATCAAGCCTAGAAGTAATAAAGCCAAGGAATTAGTCTTTCAGTATTATTCTGAGGCAGGATGTTTCTAATTTGGTGATATTGCTTAAGTGAAAAAAGGTAGTTTAACATATTTGTTTATTGTGAACATTAAAGGACATATCCTCACAGTGTCACTGGAGGCCATAGTAGAGCTGTCTAGAGTAAGTATCTGGTTTGAAAGAGAGTTTCTCCTATGTCCCACTGGGGATGAGGAGAACTAAGTAAGTAAGTAAGTAAGCAGAAAAAGTGTTTCTGAGGTTTTTGGGGCCAAATAGAATAACCTCAGTTTTGACTGAATTTAAAAGTAGAAGATTACAGGCCATCCAGGTCTTTATGTCTTCAAGACAAGCCTGTGGTTTAACTAATTGACTTATGGCATCTGGCTTCATGGATAAATATAGCTGGGTATCATCTCCATATCAATGAGAATATAAGCAGTGTTTTGTAATAATATTGTATAAGGGAAGCATGCATAACACAAAGAGTATTGGTCCTAGCACAGAACCCTGTGGGACCCCATGACAAACTTTTGGGTGTGAGGCACAAATTGGAATCTGTCAAATAAAGAAACAAAGATCCAAATCAGTGCAATGCATTCCCTTTAAAACCAACAGAGTCTTCCAACCCTCCTAGAGAGTTTAGCTCAGAGAGGTCAACAGGACAGAAGCAGTCCAAACAGAGTATTTTCGTAGTATTTTTTTGTATAATGGATACAATTTTATCTATACAAAAAAGATGAAGTTGTCACTCCTAAGAGCTAAAATAATACACAGCTCAACAGAGGTCTAAGTCTTTGCCAGTCTGGCTATAAGCTGGGGTATTTCCTATTCTTTTTTATGAGTGACAAATAGTCCTAACTTTACAAAGGACTTTTTAGGAAAAATAGATTAACGGGTTCTTTCTCCAGGCCACATAGTCCACATTTAATTGTTTTGCTCTTTGGTGCCATTGAAATGGTCATATTACCTTTTTCTTTGGGAATTTTTAAGGTTAACTTATTTTTTTACTAATTTTTGTTGGATGTAGCTTAGGTGATCTGGGAGCAGACACAGCCTCTACTGGGATAGGGTTTTAGGGGGCATATAAGACTGTAACTCTGCTTCCTGGTCCCAGCTCTGGACAGTCACATTTTGGGGGATTTAATAAAATTAACCACATTTCGAGAGATGAGGGCAGCTCCATCCAAAGTGGGATGGATGCCGTCTCTCCTAATAACACCAGGTGTTCCTCTGGTCTAATTAGAAGAGACAACATATAATGGCATATAATGGTGGATGACAATATTAAGCCTTGGCAAAGTTTCAAAAATGAGGTCAGTGAAAGTACAAGTAATCCCTGTAAGCCGAAAGCTCAGGATTCAGACTGCTCTAAATCTTGGATCTAAATGAAGTTAAGATACATTATTACTAATAAGGTGTGAGCACAGCCGCCCCATTCATCTGCTGCTCACACCTTTCGGTTGACTGCTGCAGCCAGTAAGAAGTCACTCGGATCACAAGTAGGTGGCGTGTTTTTCTACTCTAACTGAGCACTCAAAGCACTTTTTACTACAGGCCTCATTCACACACATTTATGTTCATACAGCATTGTATTTGATGCTTTTAAGCTTGTTTAACTATGATGCACACATTCACACTCCGATGGGCGCATCGGGAGCAATTTGGGGTTCAGCGTCTTGCTCAAGGACACTTCCAACATGTAGACTGGAGAAGCCAGGGATCGAACCACCAACCTTACTGTTTGAAGACGACCTGTACTACCTTCTGAGCCACAGCTGTCCACAAGTTCCCTTATAATGGCTTTGAATTGTCATTTTCTACAGATTTGCTTGGTCTTCTTCTTCTTTTGGTTGCTCCTTTTAGGCGTCACCACAGCAGATCATCCACCTCCATCTCACGTTATCCCTTGCAGCCTCTTCTGTCACACCAGCCCTCCTTCACCACATCCACGGGTCCAGCAAAGTCAGTGCTAAATATGAGTGGGAGTTGGCCAGCAGGCTGAAGGGGCTTACACTGCTGTCCAGAATAGCAACCAATAGCAGAGAGGAGACTTTGCGAAGAAGGAAGACAGGTATGTCTTATCAAGGCACTGTAGATAAAACCGAGCACACAAAAATAGAAAGAACTTAGTCTGATTATAGTATCACACTAAGTGAGACAATGATCTGACCGTGAATAGAAGTCAAGATTTTATAGCTTTACTCTGCGAGTGACGTATAATGAAACACAGGTGCACGAGCCAAAGCAGCTTGGGAAGCCCAGCATCTGATGCCCAGTGAAAGAGAATCAAACACGCTCAAGTTCACACCAGAGAGAGAGTCAAAAAGAAAGCACAGTAGACAGACTGAGACAAAGAGGCTAGATCAATACCAAAGGAGACCCTCCTGCTTTGAAGCTCAAATTCAAAATTGGAGGTCAGAAGGTCAAATATAGATAATACAAGAATTTAACAACTGCACTTCATACTTGATACAATTCCAGGATAAGTGGCCATCCTACCCCATACTTGGGCAATTTTTGTCAAAATTCAGGGGTTAACCTGTGTTTTAGTCATTTCTGATTTCAATTAAGAAATGTTGGTGTTAGATATGAAAGTAGCATATCCTGAAAATTAGAATCAACCAGCAATTATGAGCATCAGTTTCTGTGACCCAAAATTAGTAAAGGTTGACTACATTTTTCAAGAAACATTGTTTTTGACTTTGAGTAGTTGAAGTATTCTCTGTCTCAGTGACCGAATCACTTTTGTTCAACGAGCCTAACAGTTTAATTCTGCAATTAGTCACTGATATGTTTGAAATGATTCATCCATCTATTTTTCACTGCTTATCAGGGTCGATGAGGCAACAGTCTAAACAGAGATGCCTAGGTCTCCGTCTCCCCAACCACCTTCTCCTTCCCAAGCCAGCTGAAGGATATAATCTCTCCAGCGTGTTCTGGGTCTACCTGGGGGCCTCCACCCTGTTGGCTATGCCCAATACACCTCCCCTACGAGGTGTCCAGGAGGTATCCTGTTAGGATTCCCAATCCACCTCAGCTGGCTCTTTTCAATGCAGAGGAACAGCAGTTTTAATCGGAGTCCTTCCAGAATGACTAAGCGCCTCACACTATCTCTAAAGCTGAGCTGAGACACCCTTCAGAGAAGACTTTTTTCTGCCTCTTGTACCCAAGATCTTATCCTTTCAGCTGCTAACCAAAGCTCGTGACCATAGCTGAGGGTAGGAACACAAATCGACTGGTAAATAGACAGCTACACTTTAACACTTAGCTCTCTCTTCACTACAACAGATTGGTACAGCACTGCCATCATTGCAGACATCACACACACACACACACACACACACACACACTCCTTACTTGTGAACGAGATCCTGAGATACTTAAACTCCTCTTAGGGCAGAGACTCATTCCCTACCCAGAGCTGGCACTCCACCGTAGTCCAGCTGAGAACCATGGCTTTGGACTTAGAGGTGCCAAATCTCATCCCAGCCCTTTCATACTTGGCTACAAACCGCTCCAGTGCAAGTCGGAGATCATTCTTTGATGAAGCCACCTGCAAAAAGCAGAAATGAGAAACCTTATTAATTAATTCTAATTTTTAAATTGCTATTAGTTGAGTTTTACAGAGATTTGACAGAGCACAAAAGGTCAGTTTCTTTAAAACCACAAATTACTCTGTATAGATCTGTGTAGATGCTACCATCACACTGCACACAGTTTCAAAGTGAGGCGCAGCGCAGCAGACATTCCTTTACTAAATGATGATATTATATTACAGGAAATGTTTGGCCATATTTGTCAGGCTGCACATTAACTTTTCTATTTCTTATCTTATTTATTTTAATGAATGCAGTTACACGAATTCTGTTGCTGCAGTTGTATTTGATATGAGTACAAAGCTGATCCATCTCGGGGCTTTTGTTTGTTGGTGGTTGTGCCAGCTATCAAAAACAACCCACCAAGCTCAGTTAAAGGGCTGGAAATGTTTCCTAACACAAAGTGTTCCAAGCAAGTCAACCACAGAGCGGCACAAACAAATAAACGGCAGCCAACAGTTTCAATTAATGATATCCACGCTGACGATGTGCACCAATGACAAAAGCGGTGACACAGCCACTCTCTCTCTACTCCCTGCATATATGGTAAAAATAGAGAAGGTTCAAAATATGACAAAGAATAAGGCTCTTGGATCCTCAGACAGCTCTAAGCCTGCCTGTCAGTAATCTAAGAAGTTAAACTTTAGTTTTAATTGTCGATCTCCTGGTTTTTTCACTACTAGGGGTCTAGAGTTTGCTCAGAATGCACATAAAACACAATACAATTCAATATGTATAAACACAAAGCAATGATTTTCAAATCTGAAAACAATAACTTAAGCAATAACTTATTCACAAAAGAACGCAGAATGTACACCAAATGCTGAAAGTGAGGCATTTTCCTATTTCATGAAAAATACTAGATCCTATATCAAGATATTACATCTTGAATTTGATTATCTCAAAAAAGTTGGGACAGGGCCATGTTTCCCACTGTGTAGCATCCCCTCATCTTTCAACAACAGTCTGTGAACATCTGGGAACTGAGGAGACCAGCTGCTGGACCTTTGTCAGAGGAATGTTGTCCCATTCTTATCTGATATAGATTTCTAGTTGATCAACAGTCCTGGGTCTTCTTGGAGGTATTTTGTTCTTCATGATGCACCAAATGTTTTCAGTTGGTGAAAGCTCGGGACTGCAGGCAGGCCAGTCCAGCACCCAGACTCCTCTACTACAAAGTCATGCTGTTGGAATAGTTGCATAATGCAGTTTAGCATTGTCTTGCTGAAATATGCAAGGCCATCTCTGAAAAAAGATATTTTCTGGAGGGGAGCATATGTTGCTCTAAAACCTGTATATACAGTACCTTTCAGCACTGATGGTTCCTTTCCAGATGTGCAAGTTTCCAGTACCATGGGCACTAATGCACCCCCATACCATCAGAGATGCAGACTTTTGAAGTGAGCGCTGATACTAAGCCAGACAATCGATCTCCACCTTAGTCTGGAGGGTGCAGCATCAATGATTTCCAAAAAAACAAAAGAGAGATTTTAATTCATCTTATCACGTAACAGTTTTCCACTTTTCCTCAGTCCATTTTAAATGAGCTTTGGCTCAGAGAAGACGGCGACATTTCTGGATCATGTTCCCAAATGGCTTCTTCTTTGCAGGATAGAGCTTTAACTTTAGCATGACTAACACACAATCATTTCTGGAAATGTTCCTGAGCCCCTGCAGGGATTCCCATGACAGAATCATGCCTGCGTGCAATGCCTGAGGGCCCCAAAGAGCACCAGCATCCAATATTGGTTTTTGTGCACACAGATGTCTCCAGATGCTCCGAATCTTTTGATGTAATTAGGTGCTGCAGAAAATGAAATATTCAAAGTCTTTGCAATTTCTCAACTAGGAACATAATTCTGAAATTACTCTACAATTTATAGTCAAAGTTTCTTGCAAATTGTTAAACCTCTTCCCAACTTTCTGAGAAACTTTACCTGTCTCAGGTGCTCTTTTAATACCCAATCACATTACAGACCTGTTGCCAGTAAACTTCATTAGGTGCAAAATGTTCCTCCAGCCGTTCCTTTTTAGTACCGCCTACCTTTCCAGTCTTTTGTTGCTCATGTACTAACTCTTGAGGTCTGTTGCTGCCATCAGTCCCATGTTTAAAGTATACCTCCATTGTGAGTCTGTATAAGTCTTGAATTCTTTAGGTAAGTTTAGGAAATCATACAACTTTTATTTAAGTAAAGCTGAAGTCGCTGCAGACTTTTTTTTCTGCATCAGCATAATAATTATTATATTAATGCTGCAAGTGTTGTCAGCACCTAAACAGAGCCATTCAAAACTGAAAAATGCATTATAGCTACTATACTGACAGGATATTTTTGCATGAATAAATAATTCCACTATGTTCAATATCAACAGATACACAGCTTGTCAAACCTGACACTGAAATGTTTTAAGGCCAACACATACCCCAGCCTCCACCACTGCCTATTAAATTTGCCTACTGGCAGCCCCTTGACGTCAGCACATGAGATTTAGAGACAAAATAAGAAAGTGAAATATTACATCATTTCATTTTTTCCCTTTGTATTTCTTAACACCATTTTAAGGGTGTAATGGTTGAAATGTAATGCCATTTTCCCTGATTATCCACAGCATTATAGTCAGTAAAATGAATCTCTTTGACACTCTTCTTACGATGCAATGTTCTTAAGGGGAACCATGGCTTCTGATAAACATGTGGATGTTACACAAGTTTAACACAAGGGTATTAAACTCATTTTACTTCCTATCAAGAGGGTCATAATCTTTTGTTGTTTTTTTGTTTTTAATGCACCATTGATTTATAAAACAGCCTGAGAGATCCTGGGAAATGTCTGGTCATTTTCATCAGTATGTCTTTTTTATTTTATACCATCTTTAAAAAGAAACACTATGATCATAGCTCAAAGAAACGTGCTGGCCCTGCTCCTTGACCTAACCATCCTGTCCTCCTGCAGTATTTCATTAGGTGGGTGATGTCTTCATCAGGCTGAAAAACTGACGATGATTCAGACCTCTCGCCTGGATAAAAAGAGTTTGGAAAACCAAACCATAATTCGTTCTTCCCAACTTGCAATGCTTCATGCTGCGAGATACCGTGGAGATTATGGCCTCTGCAAAGCCATCCAGTGGGCAATTTTCAGTGCTTTGATCAGATGGCTCTGGGCCATCTCTGACCATTTGTTTAACACCCTTTCTCTGACCACCTACCTAAACATGGCTGCAGACCAAATAACCCCCACAATGCACCCTGCCACACCACAAACACTGCTCAGGAAGACAACAAAGAGCCTAAAGACTGGAAATCAGAACAGGCTCAGACCCAATGTAGTTGTGGAATGAAATCTTACAGCATTTTGTTTTACTGCATTTGGCTTATTTTAAATTTAAATATAAGTTGGTGGGTGTAGACTTCTGTATTTACCCTTCCCACTGAATGCATTCAAAAGGAACTCAGCAATGAGGAAATTAAGAGGAATGAGGAATGAGGAAGTAAATGCAACCAAAGCGTATTCCAGGTACACACATGCACGCACAGTAGGTCTGCTTCTAGATATGCATAACCTGGATGTATCAGATCCATTTGATTTGAGCATAACTCTGTACCAGCTCTGCTTGCTAGGTGTGTTTGCCTCTGGCTCATAGAGTAGACAAAAGAAGCTGCTCATGGAAGGACACAGCTGCATAGAAACACAGTACAGCAGCGCAGAGCTACTGTCGACATGCTGTTCATATATAAAGGTGCAAAGGAGCGAGCTTGTAAATGATCGTCTCCTCTTTTGTTACATAATTGAAAGTTGAGATACTTTAATAGCTTTCTGCACATCGTTTCTGTGTGCTATTGCTATGTGGCATTCACACGCTGCTTTGACAATGCAAAACAGACAATTCCAGAGCAGAGACGGAAACGAAAACATATGCATTATTACCAACCGCCTCGTGAAATGTGTACTTTGCAATCTGCTGTGTGTTGTTAGCAGTCTCTTTTAATTTCCGTCAGCAATGCAAAGCCCGTCACTGTAACTGCTGCGCTGTCTGTGACTTCAGAGGCAAACAGTCGGTGTACGATGAAAGTCGTGCAGCTAATAGTGAAGGCCAGTAATGTTTGCCTGACTTTCATGTGAAGCAGTACCGGTGAGAGAAAGTCAAAGCTAAGCAAAAAGCCCGTCCTGTTCAGCCAAACTTAATTCTGGAGGCAACGGGAAGTGCTTGGTAAAGAAATGCAAACAGAAAATTTTTTAAACTATTAACATAACCAGAGCACCAGCAAACCATTTAGGAGTCATGGTAGGGTTAGGTTGCATTTTACCAACATGCTAAAGATGCATAGCTTCAGAAAGTAGAAGATGTTACCACTCAAAATCTCTTAAGCGCATTTTGTCCTTACAGTTATAAAATTTTCATCTGTGTGTCGAATTTATGATAATTCCATGTAAAGGGTAGATGTGAAGCTAACTCTAAACAAGTCACTAGAAACCTGTGGATGTTAAGAGGATAAGGTAGCAGACAATTCAGACTAAGAAGTAAAAATTGCAGAGAGCAAGACCAACTACCCTTAAGGTACGTTCACACCGAACGCGATTAGCGCTGCGAATTCGCCTCTGTTTGGCCGCGCGGCGAATTCGCCCCTATTTGCCTGTCCAAAAGTGTGTTCCTAACAACACGCGAATTCGCGCCAGGCAAGTTCACATGTGGGAGGAGCTACCGCCAACCTATCGGCCTCATTGCTACGGAAGACATGGATGATGTTGAGAGAGTAGCTTGGATTTATTTGTTTTGGAGAGCTCTACAAAAGCGCCGGCAAGCACGTCGCCGTGTCTAGGTTCACGATATCATTCAGAGACACTCCCAGTACGGTGAGTTTCACCATCTACTCCAGGAGCTGCGTCTGGATGACGGCCGCTTTCAGCGGTACTTCCGTCTCTCTCTGTGGCCCAGTTTGACGACTTGCTGTCCCACATTGGTCCGCGGATTACGCGACAGGACACCAATTACAGGCGCTCTATTCCAGGACTCCACCCGCTGATCACATCATCAACATGTCACTACCAAAGCCGAGTTCCTGATTGGTTGACGCGACACGAATATTCACCAAGTTCAGATTTTTCAACTCTGGAAAATTCGCGCCGCGC